>JADBBT010001893.1:0-13708 GCA_015711505.1 Sylvilagus bachmani | reverse complement strand
GTATAGAATTCTATAGAGTACATGTCCCATAATTTCTTTATCCAGTCTACTGTTGATGGGCATTTGGGTTGGTTCCAGGTCTTAGCTATTGTGAATTGAGCTGCAATAAATATTAATGTGCAGACGGCTTTTTTGTTTGCCAGATTTCTTAAAAGCTCCTCTAATAACATTATGTTATTCATACCTCCAGAGCAGATATTAACTGAATCACGCAGCTGATTAGTGACAAAACCTAGGCCCACATATCTAGTCCAGTACCATTTTTCACTCCATACTGCCAAATTAGATAAAGAACTTAAATATTTAAATCTGTGCAAAAATAGTTTTTCTTGGCAAAAATGTGAAAGACACCATGCTTCTCAAGTGTAGAATTCCACATGGATGACTCCTAGGAATGGGCACCTGTTTCTACAAGGTAGTCCTGGAAACATCTAATTTTATAGACTTAGTTCCACATACTAGATATAAAGGCATCATTGTTAACTGCTTTCATGAGTCATTTACATGAACTCTAGTAATCAGATATGAGCCTGTTTCTTTGACACTATCTAATTGGAATTATTCTTTAGATCTGCATTTAGCTTTGAGATTTTTGCTAGCACTTTGTTTTTGTCTTCATCATAATCCCACTGGCAATCTTCACATTTATCCAGAAGACCTCTGAACTGTTTTTGTTCTAATATACAGCTTTCTAAAATGTGGCTTCCTTGGTCTGCATAATGTCTGTGTACCTTGAAACCTTAGTATACATGTATCCATTATGGATTAGTCAAAGATGTGATTAAACAGTAGTTGTTTACAAATTGATGCTCAGTATTCTAAGAATTGGAATTTTCAACACAAATAAAGGTTCTAAATAAAGCAAGAACATTTAGAAATGGCATGCTTGCTACAGTAATTCTCATCATGTTACGATCCACCCTGTGCTCATTTTCTTTCCTTGGAGATGAATATAATTGGATACTTTTAGAATTTGATTAACCCAAATTTAATATAATTCTATAAAGAAAATAACATCATTAAAATGAGCATCATTAACATGATAGGCAAAACAATCTGATCCAATCAACAAGATAATTAAGGAGCAAGAGGATTGACCGGGAAAACATGGGAAATATCAGTGCTTTTGCATTGTTTCATTTCCTACCTGTCTTCTTTCATTTTCTAATCATAGAGCAAAAACAAATAGGTCTTTTGAAATATTTAGTCTATGGAAAGTGTTTTTCCTTGCTTCTTAGAGTAGTAAGGGGATGTTCACTGTAAGAATCTTGATGAAGGGACCCATGTTTCTCATCAACAGTAGGATGCAATGCAGTCTTAAGGTATACTAAAATAGCTTTTATGTTTATGAGAGCATTTCCAATGACCAGGCTCTTGCTTGTTGCCTTCATTTACCAGGTTCATCAAACTCTGCAGTGAATAGACCACAACATGGTAGACACAAAACATGAAATCTCAAGCTGAAGTTCATTGATGATAATTAATGTGAAAATTGGAGGGCAGCAGAAGTTTATGACTAGATACTTATTTTTTTTTCCTGAGATTATTTGTAGTAGACATTTTCAACTCTGCTACATAAATATATATCATTTTCTATCATGAGGAATCTCGAAGCATTAGTCCATCCTTTGGCAAAAAATTTTGACCCAGGAATGAAATTAAACTATCAGGACCAAAGTAACAAAACCCATATGGTACAGCTCTTAGGAAGTTTTAGCCACTCATTCATTGGATTTCCTCATTTATTATAGTTTACCAGGTAATCAGAACTTCAAAGTTTTAAAGGAAATTTTGTTTCCTAAAAGATTCTTGATGTCTGCATAAATTTGTGGAGTCAAATAGTTGCATTGAGAAGGAACATTCCCTAACTTGCACTCCAGTAAGCTTATCTAAGAGTGCAGCCCATACTGCTTTTGTCCATCAGAAAATGAGATAATAGGTGTTACAACAAAGCAAGGAAAAGAAGTGACATATATTAGAAAGAAAGAAAATTCTCTTTGTTTAAAGCTGATATGACATCTATGTGAAGAATCTGGTGGGATCTACAGAAGACACTACATCTAATAAATTAATTTAGTAAAGTTACAGGTTAAAAGCTAGAAATACAAAAATTAATTGCAGTTATATATATGACAAAAGAATCAACAGAGGTTTAAACTAGAAAGGAATAAAATTTAATCATACTTAAAATGTGTTATATGATTATACAAGGAAAAATGTGAGTAAAGATGTGAAAGATCTATACAATGAAAACAATAAAACATTGCTCAAGGAAGTATAGAGACACTTAAGATATTCATAGAATATAATTCAATATTTTTATGACTTCAGTTCTCCACAACCTAATGTCTAGATTCAAAACAATTTAATTTAAAGGTTTGCATTTAATTAAGCAGGTTTTTTGGATAAAAATTATAAAATTTATAAGGAATTATAAAGAAACTGCAGTGACAGATTTGAAAACTCACAATAATGTTGAATTTCTAACACTACCTGCTATAGAGCGTTATTATAATGATAGAATGTGGTCTTGGCGTATAGGCAGATAGATTAATGAACTAATGTAATGGACCAAAGATCCATAAATAAAACCTACATGTGTAGTCAATTGATCATTACTAAATTTCTTAAGCCAATATAATTGACAAAGCATAGTCTTTTCAACAAGCTGAACCATGATAACTGGATCTGCAAGTGCCTAAAAGTAAATGTGGATCCACTCTTTGATCTATATACCGACATTAACATAGTATTCATTACTTGTTTGCATTTTACTCCCTGATCAATATGGAAAAATTGATCCATAATTCATTACTAATTTGATTTCCCTAATGAGTAATATTGAGCATCTTTTCCTGTGATTATTTCCCATCTGTATTTCTTTACTGGTGAAGCGTCAGCTCAGATTTTGTCCTATTTCTGTTACGTTGTTTTCTCAATACTGAGTTTTGAAAAGTCTCTATAAATCCATTTTATCTCATGTGTGATTTGCAGATGTTTTCTCTGGGTCTGTAGTTTGTTTTTGCATTCTTTTCAGTGTCTCTTCACAAAAGTCTTTGGGAAAGTCGCATTTGTCATTTTTTAGCTTATATTTTGAGTTTTGCATTCAAGAAACATTTGCCTAATCCATGTTTTCTCCTGAAAGTTTTGCAGTTCTCTGATTTCTTAGATTCTGCATCCAGGCTACAAGTCATAAAAGAAAGAAATGGTAAATTAGATGTTATAAAAAGAGAAAACCACAGACTTCTTTAACGACACTGATAGAAGAGCGAAATGACAACCACAGTTGAGAAGCAAATTTAGGGCATGTAAACTATTTTGAAAACTCAGCGATGGAATAACAACAGATGAACAAGATTGAAAATTTACTTATTTGAAAAGTAAAGTGACAGAAAGAGGGACACACACATAGACACACATACACATACACACACAGCTGTCTTCTGGCTGCTTATTCAATCCCCAAGTGGCCACAACAGCCAGGGCTGGGCCATGTCAAAGTCATGCTAGGGACTCCATCCTGGTTCCCCACATGGGTGACAAGGACTTAAGTACTTCAACATCCTCTGATGCTTCTGAGGTGCAATAGCAGGGAACTGGCTCAGAAGAAGAATAGTTGGAATAGGATAGGTCGGCAATCCAAGGCAGCAGCCGAACCTCCAGTTCCATGATACCTGCCCCTGAGCAAGATTTAAGTAGACATTTGATCAAAGATATCAGTGGCACATAATCACCTGAATGAGTGCTCAACATAATTGTTCATCAGAGCAGGACAATGATAACTGTGAGATGCTGCTATTTATTTATTAGGATGACTAATATAAATAATAGTAGCCATGCCAATAGCTGGAGGATTTGACTAGCTAATAGAACTAACATTCCCTGCTGTTTAGAAATCTAAAAGGGTATAACCACTGTGACTAATAATTTGGTAATTTTTGATTTTTATCACATTAAGCACTAACTTATTATAATCTAGTCATTCTGATATTTATAGTCCTTTTGCTTCAAAATATAATTTTAATTGAAATTTTTGAAGAATTTTGTATTCTACATCTTTAGATTTCTTAGGAAAAAATGAAGGTTCTATATTTTAAGAAACTAATATATTGTGCTATGTATTATTTTCAGTCTCATTTGTTAGATCACTACCTCAGAATACTTTGTTTTTGTGTTAGGCAAATATTTGAGCTTGCCGTTTATAAGTTTCCTTCTGACTGATAAAGTCTTTTTCTGTTTCTATGTACAGGTACTCTGTTTACATCAAGTCTTTCTATCACATTAATAACTCAACTTGCAGCCTTGTGCATGTTGCTCTATTCTGTTTGATTGGTTTTCTTTCAGTTGGTTGTTTTGGTCCTCATATTATTTCCATAGAGTTGAGTTTCTCTTTTCATTCTATCTTGATGTAACTGATTACTATGAACATTTATTTAACAAACTCAGGTTCTATTAAACTATCCTTTAGAGAACACTTAGGTAAAAGTTTCGTCTATTCCTGAGATTATGCATTTTTGATCAGCTGGGTTTCTTGTCTATATTTGTACACTGCATGCCCTCCTTTTTAAATTTTTGCTTATATTTTACACTCTTGATCTGGTTATGTAACTGGCTTGAATTTGTTTTCCATCTTGTCCTTGTTTGGCAGCTCAGAATAGGCAATTTATTTGTTGTGATATAGTGCAATTGGTTTTCATGCTGTATTTCTACTGTTGGCTGCCCTAGGCTTGAGTTGGAAGTCTGAATATTTTATGTTCTGTCCCCACTATAGGCTGATGATATGGTATTTTGTTCTCATTTAGGATATTTTGAAAAGTGAACTTATTTGTTTTGATGTCAAATTGAAATACTGTGCATAGATTCTTAGTTCTGATATCAGACTGTGCTTAGCTGAATAATAAAATTATTTAGGTTTTGCATGCTATTATTTTCTTCTATATAGAGAAATTTGAAAGAAGATTATCCATGAAAAATCACATATTTAAAGTGTAGCTACCTTATGGATACTAAAACAGTGGAATAAGGAATCTAAGAAATTCAGTTTTCTTCTTAGATTTGTTGCTACCATATTACATGGTCCTGGGCAGGTCATCTAATGATTTGTGTCTCATTTTTGAAGATAGGAATAACACAGGACTAGATGATATAAAAAATAATTTACTCCTGACTCTGAAACTCTATAATAATTCTGTACTTTTCCCGTGAACATACGGAGAAATACTCCCTTTCCCTTGAAAAACTTAGACTTGAATATCATACTACAACATCTCACCATGTACAGCCAGAAATTTAAGTAGCTGATTCTACACACATTTTATTTATTATATATCAGGGCTGCATAGAACTGAGAAAAGAATGTATTATTATCCTTAGTGACTTCCCATGCTATGAAATTGGGCTTTCTATTGTTCAACATCCTTGCCTATTAAGTAGATACAATTATTTCTAATTCAAGGTGTTATGAGAATTAACTGTACTTGGTATACAGTAAGTATAAAATAAGTAACAACCATTAATGTTTGTGTAACTCTTTAGCTTTTAATTTTTCCTATTATTATGCAAAAAATTGCAGTTACTTTCAGGAGTGATAATTAAAAATTATAAAGGACAAATTATGTGTAAAATTTGTGTTATTCATGAAGGATAATGCTTGTGTTCCAATTTAGGTATTTCACTTCAAATATCATCATAATTAAATCCCGTGTGTTATATCCAATGAACAGATATCATTCTCATAAAACCCAACTACCTGTGAATGTGTGTTCAAGTAGACAAAGTAGATTGTCTTGCATGTCCCAGTTTTTATGTTATGTGCCCTTCTAGACTATTTTTTAATTAATTTATGGCAGTTTTCAGGCTGGTCAAAATTTTAAAAGAGAGAGTTAGTAGGCTAAGGAGTGATAAGCAGTGGGAGTAGAAGTTCGCTTTCTCTGTGGTTTCCATCCTGGCTGGAGAAGGAAGATATGGCCTCTTTTCTTTCTTTACAGCCCATTTTCCTCCATAGCCAGGGTTTTAAATAATTTTAAATGATGGAATTTATTTATTCAGTCATCCTGATGGGATAAATTTAGCTCATTATAGATTTATCTGTAGATAGATTACAAAAGCAGCAAAAAAAAAAAAAACTCTTTCCAAATTCCAATTATAGTGCAAGAAATATTTTCTTAATGAGGTATTGTCAATCTAGAATCAAGAAATTTTATGCCCAGTTAGGCTATTAATGTTGAATCTTTAAATTTGTAAAACCTTTCTAAGTGCTTGACCTTAGTGATTTTGTAGAAAACCAAGCACCAATACCTCAAATATTTATACTCCACTACTGTGTATAATCTCGATGGAAAAAAATGTAGGCTGTGTTGTGGCTATTTTTTTTAATTGCAATGTTAACGGTAGAAATTTAGCCCTTCTGGTTCATAATTTATACTTAAAATCACGTTGCAAAATGGTGTGTTGTAAATTTGACTAAAAAATTGTGGTTTGAAGTGGTGATTAAAATAGTAATGATAATGAGCTTTGCCAGAGGTAGTACTTTTCATCTGCTACATCATATTCTGCATTTCCATTTCCACATATTATTTTACTGATAGATGATTTAGTAAACAGCAGATTATTTTCTGTTAGGAGAGTTAAGTTGTGAATATCTCCCATGACAAAATAATTTATAGTTGAACAACTTGACATTTTTTGAGAAAAACAAAATAGGATAAGGGAACCAAGATTATCCGTGATGGCATCAAACACCTTGTCTATTTGTAAGTACTTTGAAATAGTATAAAAGTAACACACTACTTAAATCATATAAATGATGTAATACACATGTTTAATTTGTAATGGTTGGTGGTAGTATGTATTTACTGTTCATAATTGATTAATAAATACTTGGAAAGTTTGAGATGTCATTTCAAATATTTTTTATTTTGCAAAGAATAGCTGAACTAAAAGAATTTATTAATGTGTATCTGGTCTTCTGTAATCTTTTCTTACTTTGTGTCCCAGTGTTCTTGGCCTCTACTTTCTTGGTCTCATTGGGTTTGGAAATATAGAAGAGTTTCATCTTAGAGTGTTAAGCTTAAACAAAATTTATGTAACCTTTATTTAGCCTACCCAGCTTTATTAAACTTATCCAGATAATGTATTTCCAAACCTTTCACTCACACATAAGTTTGCATAACCCTTGGTTTTTCTAGATAGCTTCATGAGCTCTGCTCTTCATACAAGTGGCTTTATTTTCTCATCCTTGTAGACAGGAGAATTGTTGTCAGAGCTTCATGATATTTTACTTCATTCGCCTTTTCTTCTTGAGGGTTCTTGTAAAATAACTCTTTTCATATCTGCCATCCATTTCTCACTCTTTATTCTTAATTTATTTTGATGATCTTCAGTAGAAGATCTCTCCCTCTCTGCCTTTCAAATATATAATATATATCATATATATATATATGTACTAAGCATGTTAAATATATATATTTAACAAGAAAGCAGCTAAGATATGGTGCAAGGTACAGTGTGGAAGGCTCAGGCTGTTGAATTGTTTTACGCCTGAACCTGGCATCAGTTTGTCAAAGGGCTCATGGAACCATGAGTAGTCACTGGCTACTGCATTATCAGAACTTTCTTAGATTTCACATCTGCTAGTAAATATCCTCATTCCTGCAGGAAAGAATCTCTGTAGGTTCCAGTTGAGGGGGCTCACTGGAGCCCTTAGAAACCTGTTGTTTACTGTGTAACTTTTTACTGGCTTCCTTTTGCAATTGGATTGTGAAGAATCTTGAGTCCACCAAGATTTTAAAGCAGTATTTCCGTCCCTGAACAGGACTGTGGTGCTCATTGAAAGTAGTTGACAACTTAAGGTGTTGAGAAATTTTTGCAAAAAACATATGCCAACTATGTTACTAGCTCATCACTCCTAGGAGCCTGCCTAAAAACTTCACAAAAAATACTAATAGATTCATACTATGTTCAAACCTCTATGATCAATGACATCTTTGATTAAGATACTGGCCACTAGATTAGAAGTGAAGTTAAATGATGTAGATTGATAGATTGATTTGTTTTGTTTGTTTTTTTATTTGAAAGAGAGAAACATAGAGACAGAGAGACAGAAAGAGTTCCCATCCACTGGTTTGCTCCCCAAATGCCTACAACAGCCAGGCCTGGGTCATAGCCAGAGCTAGGAGCCTGGAACTCATTCCAGGTCACTTATGTGAATGAGGCTGTCACCTCTTGCCTCCCAGAGGCTGGTGTTGGTGAGAAGTAGGAATTGCAAGTCAGCGCTGGGAATCAAACCTAGACACTTTGATGTAGGACATTAACATGTTAATTGACTTCTTAACCACCAGGCCAAATGACAGCCCCAGGTCTTTTTCTTCCTAATGTTACAAATGAAGTGACATCTCAGTTTTTTTCCCAGGCAGCTAAATAAAATACTTCTGTTTTCTAAGAAGTATATTATTTATATGCAGAATTTAAGAAACTAGCTCAAATTCTAAATTTTATTGTCACATGAGTAATAAGGGTAGTTTCTTATATTAAACATTTTCTTATACTAATCTCTTTGTTATTTTAAAAGTATAAAGAGCTGAATTTTTACATTCGCAATATTAAGTTTAAAAGTTTCTGCTAAAAAGCTGACCTAAATATCATCAAATGAAGCATTAAAATTTTAATAAGTGGGAATAGTTAGTTTTTCATAATGAATTAACAAAATATACTGGTAAAAAAAAGTAGCTGTAATGGAAATAAATATATTACCTCACAAAAAATCAAAATTTTAAAATCACAATTAAATGATTGTTAACTTTTTTTTCTAAAATACACACTCCACATTTATTTAAAGTAAAGCAGTATGCTAGTTTCAATACTCAAGAAAATTTTATTATGTTTTTCCAATGATTTACTTATTTCTTTGAAAGTCAGAGTGGGAGAGACAGGTCTTCCGTCTGCTGGTACAATCCCCAAATGGCTGCAATGGCTAGAGCTGGGCCAGGCTGAAGCCAAGAGCCAGGAGCATCTTTTTGAACTCCCACTTAGATGCCAGTGACCCAGTCACTTAGGTCATCTTCCACTGCTTGTCCCAGGCCATTAGCAGGGAGCTGGATCAGAAGTAGAGCAGCTGGGACGCCAACCAGCACCTATATTGGATGCCTGTATCACAGGCAGTAGCTTTACCTGCAACAAAACAATGCCAGCCCCTCAAGAAAATTATAATTTGTGCAACGCTTATTTAACTTTGGTATTTAACAGAGCTATCTAGAGAGCTTGCTAAAAAACAGAAACTCAGAATCCTGCCCAATATAATAATTAAACATTGCTTGGATTAGTATCTGGGCATCAAAATATCAGCAAGTTGGTTATCATCGCCACTGATTTGATAGCTGCTGTAGTAGAAGAAGTTGTAATAGAATAAAACAGAAGCAAAGTATATAGAAATGATTTAAAAAAAAAAAAAACTCATTTACTTGAAAGGCAGAGTTACAGAGAGGCAGAGGCGGGGGGTCTTCCATCCTCTGGTTCATTTCCCAAATTGCATCAATGGCCTGATTTGCACCAATCCAAAGCGAGGAGCCAGGAGCTTCTTCCAGGTCTCCCACATGGGTGCAAGAGCCCGGTACTTGGGCCATTTCTACTGTTTTCCCAGGCTATAGCGTAGAGCTGGATCAGAAGAGGAGCAGCCAGGACCCGACCGGTACGCATATGGGATGCTGGCACTGCAGGCAGTGGCTTTACCTGTTACGCCACAGTGCTGCCCCAGTGATTTTGTTTTGTTTTATTTTAATCTTCCTTTTGCTGCCCTAAATCCTTTACATAAAATATTCATCACCATATAATGATCTACCATCTCCCTTTGATCTGAGAAATGCCTTTTTACTCATATAAAATTTGGGAGGTATGATTTTGCTCTGTACTAAGCATGCTAAATTTGAAATTAGGAATTCCAAACACTTCACTTTAATACTGGTACTGACAAATGTGAATGTACTCACAAGAATAATACAGTAATGAGGCCAAGTCTGAAGATGACATCTCAAGAAAACTGATTAAAGGAACTACATTTTCTCTCTTAAAAATAAAAAATAGGCCAGCACCGTGGCTCACTAGGCTAATCCTCCAACTGCGGCACCGGCACCCTGGGTTCTAGTCCAGGTTGGGGTGTTGGATTCTGTCCCGGTTGCTTCTCTTCCAGGCCAGCTCTCTGCTGTGGCCCGGGAGGGCAGTGGAGGATGGCCCAAGTGCTTGGGTCCTGCACCCCATGGGAGACCCGGAGAAGCACCTGGCTCCTGCCTTCGGATTGGTGCCAATATCCCAGGTGGTTATTTTCTTTTCATCAAAATTTAAAATTAATGTTATACTTTGAAATTGAGAGGGTTTCTATTTAAGGGTATTTTGCTCTTATATTTAATGGTGTTTTGCCTGAATACTTGAATTTTTTATTAGAATTCAAGAGGTAGGAGCAGAGGCACACTTGGCAGTTAACAGTAAGCTATTAAACTATATTTGTTAGTCTGTAGTTTGGAATGAGATGTTAATTTGTGGTTGGACTGAATTTCTGTATTCACATATTTGAATGTGTGTCTGTGTGCCTGTCTGCCTCTTAGTTAATATGTTATCTAAGCTCCTCTGCCTCGGGTGTAGCCTGGTTGCAAAGTTCAAGGGCACAGTCTTTCACAGATAGTCCTCCCTTCTCACACAAGCTGCAAGATTTTACTCAGGTAGTATCTAGAACCACTTTTGTGTTTCATAGTTTATTAGAGCAACCTACAGAACTCATAGAAAGCTAACATATTTCAAGTTACAACTATTGCAGGGATGAGATACAGATTAAAATCAGCTAACAGAGAAACATAGCATAGATTTTGAAACGGTTCTAAGTGTGAAACTTCCATTGTCTTCTCCATGGAATCAGGATATATTTCCTTTCCAGCATTGATTTGTGACAACCTTACAGAGTGTTGCCAACCAGACAAATTAATCCCTGATTCCATGTTTAGAGACTTTAATGGATCTTCATTGTGTGGTCATGGTTGATTGATTGCTCATGTCATGGAATGCAGTTTCCTGGCAAACTAATATGGTGTGATGGAAAGTCCTCACCATACATCACATGGTTAGTATTTCTGTTTGACAGCTATCACCAAAAAATCACACAGTTGGTCCTTGTGACATTGCTGCACCTCAACCTCAGACTACTGATGTGGCCAGCTCCCTCCTTGAATGAAGACACTTCTATCAGGTGCAACTTAGATTACCCCCTAGAAGCTGACAACAACGGTGACACTTCTCTTTGGGAAAGACCAAATTGTTTATTGCACAGTATTTTAAAGTACAAAGGTGAAGAGCTTAAATTATTTATATAGAAAGATAGTCAACATGTCCCTATAATATGTGAACAGAATTGAAAAAATGTGCTATTGGTGCAGTATTCATAGGTATTATTTGTCACATTTTTTCCCACAGGAAAATGATTTTTAATTTTCTTGAGGGAAAGTATTTTTAATTTACATTATAGACAAAGGCTTGCAGGATCTACTAAATAAAGAGTTCAACAAATAAAAAATAAAAAGTCCAAAGTCCCCCAGGGCAAAAAAAAGCAAGGGCTATGAACTATGATCAAATGAAAAAATTGTCATCAGTTATTTTAAGGTACAGGAATTAGAATTAATTGTTGAGTATTAACCATGGAGAATCAAGTAATTCAGGGACCTATGGAAGTAAAATGTTGACAGGAGAGATAAATGGTTTCTGGGCATTTTAAAATAATTTTATCCATCTATGGATAACAAGAATCCAATATGCTTAATAAACAATGCTATTTTATGATGGGCATGGACCATCATTATTCTAGAGTAATAGAACACCCTTATCTATTCCTAATAACCTGCTATTGTCTCTATGGCAGAAAAGACATTCCTAGTGAATGAGAAGAAAAATAGTTTTAAGTATTCACAAAAAAGAGACAATGCTGAGGAGTGAATAATTAACTGTTTTTGCAGAAAAAATACGCAATTTCAGTACACTGGGTAGAAAAGGTTTTCACATCAGTTATTTACCCTTTTCAGTATTAAGTGATATGTAAGTGATGAGGTTTGGTGAAGGCACATTGCTGAGCCATTAATCAACTTCACTCGTGTCTCACGAATCATCAGGACAGTCATGAAAACTATTTTGGTCTCACAATTCATTTTCTAGGGCTGAGCCCCAAATTTAATTTCTCCACATATCAAAAGTGAAACAGTTTACATATCTATGCTCATTACGTGGGAGCTTTTAGCAATGTACAAATAAGTATATGACTGCTGGAGAACTCAGACTACTTCGACAAATGTACCAGTAAATGATTAGAGTGGGATGACAAAATGCTCTCTTTAAGATGGAATAAACACTATTCAAATAAAAATTACTACACTGTCCTGTGGTATAAATTTAAGTATAAATGATTGGTACTAGTAGCTACTACATATATGAATTACTAGTGGATTTTTCTGTAACATTTTGTTATAATCAACATTAAGCTTCAAGAAATTGTTCCTTTATGGAAATAATAGTCTAAAAATTTTGCTTGAAATTCTTTGCTGATCACTTAACCATGAAATAACCTTGAATGTTTGGTAATTTTGGTGGATTTTTATCTACATTTTAATTTTTTAATAAGATTACAGATTTAATTTCAAGTGGACATTTTAATAACTTTTATTTACACATTAAGAATTCCAAATTATATCTACCATGGATATTATTCTCATTTTTCTTCTTTAGTGGAGGCTCTCACATCAACGATTTGAGCTGTGTGGGAATTCTTTAAGTGATATCACTGGAAGCAGTTTTACTGTAATGATTTGTATAGAACTGTTGATAGCATCTGTTGGTTTTGCTCTTTTGAAAGCAAGATTATATTCAGAACTAGTTTCTCTCACCAAATCATGAGTTGGAAGCAATTATTCTCCTCCTATTGACATCACACAACTGTGCATTTTTCTGAGAATGTGACAAAAATCTGACCTACAAACAAGGCTGTTTTTCTGTATAACCTTTAAATGGGATCCAAGAAAATCTGGTACAAAAATCTGTGTTGACAAATAGAGACCTAGCACAATTCCACTGTGATGAGTGGACAAAGATATTTGAAGGTTTACTTTTGATTTTGTTTATTATGAAGCATAGTGGCATTAACTATTTTATTCTTCTTGTGAGCTTAACAGAAATTATTCCTCTTTTAGTCTCATTGGTTGAAGGAATTTCACATTTTTGTAAGAATTTCTCAGTCTGAGAGGGGGAAAAATAACAGTGTAAGGTATGTTTTGAATATTCTCACAGACACTATTTTTTTCAAAAAATTTATATGTACAATATAGAGGATATAAAATTGTCAAATACTGTAAACATAAAAGTTATAGATGAATAAATTTTTCTGCTTTGAATCTTAGGACATAAACAGGAAAAAAAGGAAATGTGGTATTGTTATGGGCTTGCTTAAGCCAAAATGTTGGAGTCTTGCTGTTTAGTTAGATAAGAATTCTTTTTTTTTTAAAGCTTTTATTTAAAGAATATAAATTTCCAAAGTACAGCTAATGGATTACAATGGCTCCCCCCCACACAACTTCCCTCCCTCCCGCTACCCTCCCCTTTCCCACTCCCTCTCCCCTTCCATTCACATCAAGATTCATTTTCAATTCTCTTTATACACAGAAGATCAGTTTAGTACATATTACGT
>JADBBT010001890.1:0-13714 GCA_015711505.1 Sylvilagus bachmani | reverse complement strand
TCTCTGTCCTTAATGTGCTGTACAATGTGATTTAATGCTATAACTAGTACTCAAAGAGTATATTTCACTCTGTGATGCTATGTGAGGGCAAATGGTTTAAAATCTTTTCTTAACACATACTAAACTGAGCTCCTGTATACAAAGAGAATTGAAAATGAATCTGGATGTGAATGAAAGGGGAGAGGGAGTGGGTAAGGGGAGAGGGTAGCGGGGGGGAGGGGAGGTATGGGTGGGGAAACCATTGCAATCCACAAGTTGTACCTTGGAAATTTATAGTCTAAATAAAAATCAATAAATAAATAAATATGATCAGAGTCAGTAAACTCAAAAGGCTTCCATAGCCTTGCCAACTCATGACAAGAGCCTAGGATGATTACTGATGCCATAAACAAGAGTATCAATTTGTTAAGTCAACAACAGGAGTCACTGTGCACTTACTCCTCATGTAGGATCTCTGTCTGTAATGTGCTGTACATTGTGATTTAATGCTATAACTAGTACTCAAACAGTATTTTTCACTTTGTGTTTTTATGTGGGTGCAAACTGTTGAAATCTTTACTTAATATATGCTAAACTGATCTTCTGTATATAAAGAGAATTAAAAATGAATTTTGATGTGAACGGAAGGGGAAAGGGAGCAGGAGCGCGAAAGTGGAGGGTTTGCGGGTGGGAGGGAAGTTATGGGGGGCAGAGAAGCCATTGTAATCCATAAGCTGTACTTTGGAAATTTATATTCATTAAATAAAAGTTTAAAAATTTAAAAAAAACCTAAACAGATCAATAACCATGATGAAAACTGAATCAGCAATAAAACCCTCCCAGGACTGGATGGATTTTCTGCCAAATTCTACCAGACATTTCAAGAAGAACTAACTCCAATTCTTCACAAGTCATTCCAAACAATTAAAATAGAGGGAATCCTCCCAAACTCCTTCTAAAAGGCCTACATTACCTTAATTTCTACGTCAGAAAAAGAAGTAACAGAAAAAAATAGACCAGTATCTCTGATGAACAGAGATGCAAATATCCTCAACAAAATATTAGCCAATCAAATCCAACACCGCATCAGAAAGATCATTCACTTGGACCAGAGAGGGTTCAACATTTGCAAATCAATCATTGTGATACAGCACATCAACAAACTGAAAAAAAAAAAAGCCATATGGCTATCTCAATAAATGCAGAGAAAGGATTTAATAAAATACAGCATCCTTTCATGATGAAAATCTTAAGCAAATTGGGTATAGAGGAACATTCCTCAATACAATCAAGGCAATCTATGACAAACCCACAGCCAGCACCCTATTGAATGGGGAAAAGCTTGAAGCAAATTCCCTAAGTTTCAGAACCAGACAAGGATGCCCACTTTCACCACTGCTATTTAATATAGTACTAGAAATTTTAGCCAGAGCCATTAGTCAAGAAAAAGAAATCAAAGGAATACAAATTAGAAAGGAGGAAATCAAACTATCCCTATGTGTAGATGACATAGTCCTTTGTATAGGGGACCCAAAAAACTCTAACAAGAGACTATTAGAACTCATAAAAGAGTTTGGTAAAGTGGCAGGATATAAAATCAACACAGAAAAATCAATAGCCTTTATATACATATACAAGGTCCTTGCCACAATAGCTCCAAAAAGAATCAAATACCTTGGAATAAGTTTAACCAAAGAGGTCAAAGATCTCTATGATGAAAATTACAAAACATTAAAGAAGGAAATAGAATGAGATATTTAAAAATGGAAAAATCTTCCATATTTATGGATTGGAAGACTCAACATCATCAAAATGTCCATACTACCAAAAGCAATTTGCAGATTCAATATAATCCCAGTCAAAATACCAACGGCATTCTTTACAGAACTAGAAAAAAAATGATGTTATAATTCATATGGAAACACAAGAGACACTGAATAGCTAAAGCAATCTTTTACAATAAAAACAAAGCTGGAGGCATCATAATACCAGATTTCAATATATCCTACAAGACAGTTATAATCAAAACAACCTGGTACTGGCACAAACACAGACATGTAGACCAATGGAAAAGAATACAAATTGCAGAAATCGATCCATGCATTGGATTAACAACCAAGTCATCTTTCACAGAGGAGCCAAAATCAATTCCTTGAGTAAGGACAGACTCTTCAATAAATGGTACTAGGAAAACGGTATCTCCACATGCAGAAGTATGAAACCAGACCCCTACCTTATACCTTACAAAATAGTCCACTAAAAATGGATCAAAAATCTACATCTAAAGCCTGATACCATCAAATCATTAGAGAACATTTGGGACACCATGCCAGACATTGGCATAGGCAAAGACTTCTTAGAAAAGACCCCAGAAGCATAGGCAATCAAAGCCAAAATTGACAAATTGAACATCAAGATGAGAAGCTTCTACAATGCAAAAGAAACACTCAGCAAAGTAAAGAGGCAACCAACAGAATGAGAGAAAATATTTGCAAACTGCACAACTGATAAAGGGTTAACATCCAGAATCTATAGAGTTCAAGATAGTCAACAACAACAAAACAAACAATTCAGTTAAGAAATGAAAAAGGACTTGAACAGACATTTCTCAAGAGAAGAAACTCAAATGGCCAACCAACACTTGAGAAAATGCTCAGGATCACTAGCCATCAGGGAAATGCAAATCAAAATCACAATGAGGTTTTACCTCACCCTATTTAGAATGGCCCACACACAGAAAATACAAACAACAAACGTTGCTAAGGATGTGGGAGAAAAGGCACCCTGGTACACTGTTGGAAATATAAACCGGTGTAACCACTGTGGAAAACAATATGGAGATACCTCAGAAATCTGAATATAGATCTACCATCCAATCTAGTCATTCCACTCCTGGGAATTTACCCAAATCAATAAAAATCAATATATGAAAGAGTTATCTGTACTGAAGCACAATTCACAATAGCTAAGATATGGAATAAACTCATACATCATCAACTGATGACTGGATAAAGAAATTATGGTATGTATATATTTGAAGTATTACTCAGCTGTAAAAAAAAAAAAAAAATGAAACCTTGTCTTTTGCAACAAGATGGTCCCATCCGGAAACCACTATATTTAGTGAAATAAGCCAGTCCTCAAAAGACAGATATTTGTTTTCCCTGATCAGAGGTAACAATTAGAGTGCCTGAAATATAATGTACTGAAGTAAAATAGACATTTGGAGAATTAATGATGGTGTACAGCCCTTGTCTCTTCCATTGTTTTGTGCCACTATATTCCTACAATGGTATAAAAGAAATACATGATGTGTGTATAACTTAAACAAAATATATAATAAAAAATAAATTAAATGTTTCTAGGTAAAAGTAAAATAAATAAATAAAGTGGAAAAGGAAATAAAACAACCACATACATTTTTTAGTTGCTCCTATTGCTGCCACTTGAAGTACAAAAAAATGATATTCAGTATGATTATTTCTATGGCACTTTGGGATCTAATAAGTATTTACCATCTCATGATTTTCACAGTAAGGATTTTATCTCTAGTTCATAGTTAAGAATGCTAAGTCTCAGAGATGCTAAAATAATTGCATAAGTCTTCTAACTGTAGCTTTTTAATAATTTGCATGCCCTTACTTTCAGACATCGAATAGTGAAATAGCTTCTTTATTCACTGAAGAAACTGCATCTACCATTTTAACTTACTCCAACAAGTCTACATATAACATTCCATAAATATAATTTTCTTCCCATTCTCCTGT
This sequence comes from Sylvilagus bachmani, assembly GCA_015711505.1. Classification (NCBI taxonomy): domain Eukaryota; kingdom Metazoa; phylum Chordata; class Mammalia; order Lagomorpha; family Leporidae; genus Sylvilagus; species Sylvilagus bachmani. The sequence goes on along the minus strand of JADBBT010001890.1, from coordinate 9,968 downwards.
GGCAGATAATAATCTGCCCTTATTATAGGCCATTTCATGGTCCTGTGGAACCATGCTTATTATCCACAAAGCTTAGCCCTTTCTGGTTTCTTTATTCTTGTTCACCACACATGGCCTGAAATGTCCTCCACTAATTTTGTTCTCAGTAATTTGAAGGCTGAAGCAAGATTTATCTTTCCCATAACTACTACTCAGTCACCTTGTAATTAATAATTATTAACTATTCTTCTAAACTATTAACAACAGGTCTTATACATATTTCTCCATTTTATTTATTTAGTATGTACCAGGAACTGACACCAGTACTTTGTATAGATTACTGCATTAACATTTGATAACTATCTATGTAGTAGAAACTGTTATTAATACCCATATCATTTAATGGATGGAGAAACAAAGACTCTGACTCTGTATTCCCAAAGCCATACAGCTGTAAAGTGCTAATTCTGTACTTACAACCCCATTTGACCGGTTTCTGAACCCTTACTCATGTATACCATGTTATACCATTAGGCTTAGGAGAACTAATCTTAGGTCAACAGGTAATCACCTATATAATATTTGGAGAATTATCCCCCCAAGAAGAACCCATGCTAGTTTCTACCTTTAGAGCTTTGCTTTATTCATCTAATTTACTACTCTGTCCTTGCTGAAATTCAGGTCTCATATAGGGGCCCCAGGTTCTAAGACTGATCAGAAACCTTGCACATTGGTTGATGGGAAAGCCCCTCAAGAACTAGAAGGGAAAACAGAGAGAAAACACAGGTGTCTGAGAATGGGAAGATTCCACCACCACAGGAGGTAGGCAAGGGGAGAGTCTAGGAGTGAGAGACCGCGGAGCCTAGAAAAGTCTTGCCTATGTACTGCCTGGTGTGGCATGGCCCTGCTCCCAGTTTAACTGCACAACCCTTGGTGATAAACCCTATGGCTTTTTCAGTCTTTGCAACTTCTGCCCATTCACATGCACAGGGAGTAGAGCACGTCTCCTGGCTTCCAGGTGAACAACTTAGGAAAACATCATTTCAGAACCACATTATTTATTGTGATTTGTTTGCTTTTATCTTCAGAAAGCACCACAAACCTCCAGGTGTTTTGTGTCTTCCCACTATGCCCCCCCCCTTTTTTTTTTATTTTACTCTAACTCTACCCTTAAATAATTTTACTTTACTTTCATTCTCTATAGTCAACATTCGTAATTTTCAGGAACTGGAAAGACTTTTGAGATTAAAAGAGAATGAAAATAAGTCCTGTGAGCAACTGTGTCTTGTTCTAGAACTGTTGAGAGAGTTAAGCTGCATGAATGCAGGCCTCTGGGGACTAGCACTAGCAGTCACTATTGAAAAGAAAGTCAGGTCAAGGCCCAGTGTCTCCCCCAAGACTTCTGTCTCAAGAGGCTGCACGCTCCACGTCTGAGTGCCTTGTGCCAAGACAGGGAGCCCCTACTCAACGAGAACAAATTCCTCCCTTCTCTGGACTTCGTCATCTGCATCCTATAGGAGGGGGCTGCCTGTCTTGAGTGTGTGAAAAAGGTTACACCATATACTCAAAGCAACCCTTCAAAGCAAAATATCATTTTCACTTTCAAGACAAGAATAAAACCTGCCCTCAAACATCTCAAAGGCATCCATGCCTTACTCAAAATGGCACAGAGAGGATTTGAATAACTTCTCTTTGATTAGCAAACAATCCACATCACATTTGTATGTAGAACATGAGTTGTAACAGGGAGCAGTTCCATCTTTGAGTAGAAGGCTCATTCCATTCGGTGCCCAGCTGAGCTCCAGCACCCACCACTTAAACCAGACTCATCACGGGGCTGTCATGGTCCAGCTGTGTGCACTGAGCAAACTGTTTAACCTCTCTGTTCTTTCATGTTTTCATGTGGCCAATGAGACCCTAGTGGTACCAACTGTCTCATGTTGCTGTAAGGATTAAACAAGAAATAACTATAGTGACAAGAACATTAGAAGCACTAAAATATTATCATTATTAATAGATAATATGAATCCTACACGAATCCCAGTGTTCTACTCTTAGTCCCTCCCTGACTGTAGGGCAGCCAAGCAAGCCCTCACAGTGACTTTAAGATTCATTAACACTAAAGCAAATTGCTATCTTTTTCAAGGTAGAGTAAGAATCATACTAATTTTTAAGGGAGTGAGAAAGATTAAAGCCAGTAGTGCTGCGTTTGGTTAAACATGTTACAGTCACGCCTCAGGACATGGAAGATTGGTTCCAGGACCTCCTCAGACAGCAGAATCTGCAGCTGTCTGAGTTTCCCATATTAAATGGGGCAGTATTTGTATAAAACCTACATACATGCTCTTATGTTCTCTGAATCTTTGCAAGATTACTTACAACACCCAATACAATGTAAATGCTACATTGATAGTTGCTACACTGTTGGGTTTAGGGAATAATCCCAGAGAAATGGTCTGCACATGCTTAGCACAGATGCACTTATTTTCTAAGAGCTTTCTATCTGTGGTTGTTTGAATTCATGGCCGTTCAATGCTCAGGTATAGAGTTCAGACTGTAATTCTTTTAAAATAGCATGTACAGTAAAGAAGCAGGTAGCAAACTCATGACAATGATGTAATTTGCATTCTATTGATACTAACGCAGACACAGTCACACTTCAACACTTCTGAAACTAGGATTGTGACTGCGGAAACATCACATTCCTCCCTTATAAGCCAGGAGTGATCCTATATGGCTCGTGGGGTTGCTGATAAGGTGTGTGAGCTGACGTGGTAATGAGTCAGCACGTTTACCACATTTCTTGGTGGGCACACCATTTGGTTTCACTAATACCTCTTTTCTTTCTTGTCTCTCCCTCTCTAAACCCAACAAAATGTTATTTACATCAAAACTCACTCAGACAACTCGAGTGTCTTGATTTCTTCACTTGGCAAGCTGGGATTTAGATGCAGGTAGAGTAACACTTTCCTGCAGAATTCTCTCTACTGGCCCAAACAGGATTTACTACACTCTTCCATCAGTGGCAGGGGTCTACCAGATGATACGTTCCTTCTCTGAAGCATACACACTCCTTTACTACGCACTATATTACATATACTTTATCATATAACACGAAGCAATGGAAATCGTCACTTCTGCATATTTTTCCAATGGAATGTATCAGAGTGCCTCATATTTTATACCTGTTCAACAACTTCTCATTGGAAACAGGAAAGGTATATGGAAACCTGTCATGACTATCACTAACCAGCTGAGTTGTAAACAGAACCCAAGCTAAAAGTTAGGTGGGAGAAGACTGAGTGACTCTCTTCTTACTACAAATCTATTATCCTCTTCGATGTAGGAATCATCTATCTAAATTCTGAAACAATAAGATTCAAATGTCGAAGATTTCTCTGCGTTTCTGTGAAAGTCTACTAAGATATGTCAGCCAAAAATGTCAGGCTAGAATTTCACTAAGTGTATCCATGACAGGAAATTGCGAATACCTGCTTGCAAATGCTTCTACTGACTAGATGCCCACATATTTAAATAGGGATTCTAAAGAACCGCACATCAAAGATAGCTCGATAAAAACAAAGCATTTTTCATTATGATTAGGTGCTGCTTGCTCGTTTTGCTAAGTTTTATTACCTTACATCTGCTCATAAATTCACTGTAATGCCAAGAGCACATCCTTCAAATCAGCACACAGTTTAGTAATAATTAGTGGCAATTCCGGACTCATTTCTAACTTTTTCTAAGAACTTGGTGAAGAATAAAATGATGACTTATGAATTCTATCAATGTTAAAAACACTTCGTGGACAATCTAGAATTAGTTCCACTTAATCTGACTGATATTAACTAGACAGATATATTATAAAATCCCTAACTGCATTCCGTATGACTTAATTTTTTGAAAATACCCATATTTGAGGGTACCTGAAAAAAATTCATGGAAAACTACAATTAAAAATTTATGTTGGCACTATAACATCTTTAAATCCATGGATAGATTTTAATAGTTTGTATTTTCTATGAGCTTTATAAAGACTCCCCCTCACATGCCTTCATGTCGATTTTTTCTGCACCAAATAAGCTGATTTTTCAATTCCATGAAGTTTTTGACGGCCCTTCACATACTCTCTTGCTTGATCCTAAGAACAGTGAACATACTTAGCCAAGGGGAGAGAGTTCATTTTTCCCAGAAGTTAGAAATTGGAGAAAAAGGCTATCTTGCTTTAGATAAAACAGATAAAATCCAATAGGTCTTGGCTTGTGGAAACAGACTTACATTACAGCAAAGGGCTATTCGCGATGCTCTTTATGCTATTTTTTGCAGTATTTTCAATCATGCTGTGAGACTCAATTTTATAAAACGTTTTCCCCAATCTCGCTCAAAACTTCTACTTTAGGATTACTGACTCAAGAAATTTGGCTTTCTCTGAACTAGGAATTTATGTAGAAGTTATCTAATTTTTCTGTCAAAATATTATGTACTCATTATATACAAAAACTGAACAACATATATTATTTTCATGTGCAGAGAGCCCATTAACCAAGATAGACTTTCTACTTGAGTTTAAATTAATCTTCAACATTTTTTGAAAGATTGCCATCTTACAGAATATGTGTTGTGACCATATTTTAAAAATAAAAAGCATTAACAACAAGATATCTAGAAACATTGCCCTCCCCAATACTTGAAGTTAAACAACAGTCTTCCAAATAACTCATGGGTCAAAAGAAAAAAACGACAGAGAAAACAGAAATATTTTTAACTGAATGAAAATTTTAAAAAATGTTTATGGGAAACAGATACAACAGTGCTAAAAAGGCAACTTATAGCATTAAATCTAAAAACTAATCATTTAGATTTCACCTTTGGAGGTTATCAGAAGAAGAAGAAATTAAATACACAGGAAATGCAGTAGAGAAAAATGAAAAGAATTCAATTTAAAGAATAATAAGTTGGGGCAGGTGTTGTGGCATAGCCAGTTAAGCTGCCACCAACTACACCGGCATCCCATATGGGTGTTTTTTTTGTGTCTGGCTGCTCCACTTCTGATCCAGCTACCTGCTAATGCACATGGAAAGCAACAAAGGATGCTTAGGCCTCTTCCACACACTTGGGAAAACTGGAATAAGACCATGGATCCTGCTATCAGCCTGGCTAAGCCCTGGTTGCTGCAGCGATTTGGGGAGTAAAGCAGCAGACAGAAGACCTCTCTGTCTACTTCTCTCTCTGTAACTCTGCCTTTCAAATAAATAAATCTTCAAAAAAAAAAAAAGAACACTAAAATTAACAAATCCCCCAGAAAAATCTATGAGGAAGATAACAGGCCATTATCAGAAATAAGAAGAAATATAACCACAGATAGTATGTACATTAAAAAATGAGATACTGCAAAATTCATGTGAATAAATTCATTAATGTATAAATGGCACTAATTTTTTAAAAAACGAACACTGAAAACTAACTCATGAAGAATTCCTCTTAGTGATATTAACAGACTCCTTAATCACTACATAACTGCCTTCTTTGTCACTTTTAAGTTTTTGTCTTAAACTCTGCTTTGTCTGATATTGACAGCTACTCATGTTTGCCTTTTATTTCCATTTGAATGGAGTAACTTTTTGAATCCTTTCACTTTCAGCCTGTGTGTATCTCTATTGGTGAGGTGTGTTTCTTTCAGGCAGAATATAGAAAGGTCTTGCTTTTTAACCTATTCAGCCAGTCAATATACTTTCTTTTTTTTTTTTTTTAATTTATTTGCCAGGTAGAGTTATAGACAGTGAGAGAGAGAGACAGGAAGAAAGGTTGGTTCACTCCCCAAATGGCCACTTGGAGAGTTTAATTTATTTATATTTAGTTATTATTGATAAGTAATGACTTAGCTTGCCATTTTTCTATAAATATTCCTACTGTTTTTGGATTTCCTTTGTACTATTATTAGGTTTTTGGCCTTCACATTATTTCTTTTTTTAAGATTATTTTATTTGAGAGGTAGAGCTACAGTGAGAGGGAGATACAGAAAAAAAGGTTTTCCATCCGCTGGTTGACTCCCCAAATGGCTGCAACAGCCAGAGCTTCTTCCAAGTGCAGGAGCCTAAGCACTTGAGCCATCTTCTACTGATTTCCCAGGCCATAGCAGAGGGCTGAATCAGAAGAGGAGCAGCTGGGACTAGAACCAGTGCCTATATGGGATGCCACTGCTGTAGGCGGAGGATTAACCTACTGTGCCACAGTGCTGGCCCGTTACATTCTTCCATAATGCTGGCTAGCTTTCTCTGTTTCCATGTGTAGTACATGCTCAAGTATCCTTTGTAAGTTAAGCCAGGCATTCAATTTTTGTTTGTTCTGTAAGCTTCTTATTTCACCTCCATTTATAAATGAGAGCTACAGTGGATACAGTATTCTAGGCTAACAGTCTCTTTATTTAAGGACGTGGACTGTATCTCTCCATTCTCTCCTAGACTATAGAGTTTCTGAAGAGAAATCTGCTGTTGGGAGTAGCTCCTTAATTTCAGACAAAATATACTTTAAGAAAAAAAAAGGTCATTACGTAATGACTAAGGCATCAATTTAACAGGAAGTTGTAACTATAGTAAATTTATATGCACCCAGTGCTAGAGCACCCATCTAAATTAAAACAACTGTTAACAGATCTAAAGGGAGATATAGGTTCTAATGCACTAATAATGGGAGACTTCAATACCCCACTTGCAGCAAAGGAGAGATCAACAAGACAAAAAAATCAACATAGGAACAACAAAACTAATCTACACTATCGACTAAAAGGATCTAATTGATACCTACAGAACATTTCATCCCACAGCTTCAGAATACACATTCTTGACATCAGCGCATTGAATGTTCTCTAGAATAGACCATATGATAGGCCATAAAGCAACTCACCAAATTTAAAAAAATCAAATCATACCTTGTATCTTTTCTGATCACAATGAAATGAAGCTGGAAATTAACAACATTAATAAACAGAAAATATACAAACATGTGGAAATGGAAGAACATGCTCCTGAATGAACAGGGGCCATGGAAGAAATCAAAAGGGAGATTATAAAAATTCCTTCAACAAATGATTATGACAAAATAACATATCAAAAATTATGGAATACAGCAAAAGCAGTGTTAAGATATGTTTATAGCAGTCAGTGTCTACAGCAAATAATTGGAAAGATATCAAATAAATGATCTAACAATTCATCTTAAGGATAAAGAAAAATGAGAACAAACCAAATTCAAAATTCCTAGCAGAAAAAATTAAAATTAGAGAATAAATAATATCAAAATTGAAATAACCATATAAAGACCAGTGAAACGAAAAGCTGGTCTTTTGGGAAAAAGAAAAAAACAAAATTGATAAACCAATGGGCCTACTAACCCAAAAAATGGGGGGGAGGGAGTTAGGAAGATCCAAATTGATCTCATCAGAAATGAAAAAGATATTACAACTGATGCCACTGAAATAAAAAGAATCATTAGAATTATTACAGATTTATGCCAACAAATTGGAAAATCTAGAAGAAATGAATAGATATCTGAACACATAATTTACCAAAATTGAAGCATGATGACATAGAAAATCTAAATAGACCAATTAACCAAAACAGACTGAATCAGTAATAAACACTCTCCCAACAAAGAAAAGCCTCACTGCAAAATTCCATTAAACATTCAAAGAATTAAGCCTGATACTTTTCAAACTATTCAAAACAACTGAAATGGAGAGAATCCTCCCAAACTTCTATGAGGCCATCATCATCTTTATTCCAAAAGCAGAAGTAGATACAGTGCAAAGAAAGAGAATTATAGCCTGATATCCAAGACAAACATGCAAAAATCCTCAGCAAAACACTAATCAAATACAACAGCACATCAAAAAGATCATCCATAAGGATTAAGTAGGATTTTTAGGATATTTAGGGATACAAGGATGGTTCAACTACACAAATCAATTAATGTGAATTAATGCTATAACTAGTATTCAAACAGCACTTTACACTTTGTGTTTCTGTGTGGGTGCAAACTGTTGAAATCTTTACTTAATATATAATAAATTGATCTTCTGTATATAAAGATAGTTGAAAATTATTTTTTTTAATTTTTCTTTATTTTTTGACAAGCAGAGTTAGACAGTGAGTGAAAGAGGCAGAGAGAAAGGTCTTCCTTCTTCCGTTGGTTCACCCCTCAAGTGGTCGCCACGGCTGGCGCGCCAATCTAAAGCCAGGAGCCAGGTGCTTCCTCCTGGTCTCCCATGCGGGTGCAGGGCCCAAACACCTGGGCCATCCTCCACTGCCCTACCGGGCCACAGCAGAGAGCTGGACCGGAAGAAGAGCAACCAGGACAGAATCCGGCCCCCAACCGGGACTAGAACCTGGGGTGCTGGCTCCACAGTTGGAGGATTAGCCTAGTGAGTCATGGCGCCGGCTGAAAATGAATACTGATGTGAATGAAGTGGGAGAAGGAGCGGGAGATGGGAGGATTGCGAGTGGGAGGGAAGTTATGGGGGGGAAAAAGCCACTGTAATCCAAAAGCTGTACTTTGGAAATTTATATTTATTAAATAAAAGTTAAAAAAAATAAAAAAGAAAGAAATATGCTTTATATCACGGAAAAAATTAAAATACTCAGGACATTCTACTCAGATCTAGAAAAATGGCCTCCAAATTCATGTGGAATAAAAGAAAACCTGAATAACTAAAGCAATCTTAAACAAAAGAAACAAAGCCAAAGAAATCACAACACTAGATTTCTTTTTTTTAATTTTATTTTTTTATTTTTATTTTTCTTTTAATTTTATTTTTTTAAAGATTTTTATTTATTTAGGACATCTGTCATTCTATGAGTCTTCTGTGACTCTGTTTCCCATGTTGGATCATTCTCTCCCTTTCTGGTCCTATCTGTTTGTATTGGCAGAAACTAGTCTTGTTTGGGTGTTCCCTTTGACTCTTAGACCTATCAGTGTGATCAATTGTGAACTAAAATTGATCACTTGGGCCATTGAGATGGTATTGGTACATGCCATCTTGATGGGGTTGTATTGGGATCCCCTGGCATGTTTCTAACTCCATCATTTGGTGCAAGTCCAATTGAGCTTGTCTCAAATTGTACATCTCCTCCCTTTTTTTTCCCCCTCTCTCAAATAACACTCTGGCCTTGGAATCAGCCCTTAAGGCATTCAGATCTTTCTCAAGAGCCCATGAGAGTATTTTAGGCATGGAAAGCCAAGACACTCTGGAAAAGGGAAAAAAAAAAAAGAAGACCTAAATGGAAGACCTCAGCAAGTGAGATCCCAGTGGAAGGAACGGGGCTACCAAAGAAGAAGGTACCTTTCCCTGAAGGGAGGAGAGGACCTCCACTTTGACTGTGACACTGTCGGAATAGGATCGAAGTTGGTGAACCCTAAAGGCTTCCATAGCCTCGGCAACTCATGACTAGAGCCTAGGGAGATTCCTGACGCCATAAATAAGAGTGTCAAATTGTTAAATTAACACCAGGAGTCACTGTGTACTTATATCCCACGTGGGATCTGTCCTTAATATGTTATCTAATGTGAAGTAACGCTGTAACTAGTGCTGAAACAGTATTTTTACACTTTGTGTTTCTGTGTAGATGCAACCTGATGAAATCTTTACTTAATACATACTGAACTGATCTTCTCTATATAAAGATAACCAAAAATGAAAAAAAAACCTCAGTGTTACATTGGAAATTGCATCAAAAATTAATTTCAATATATATATATATATATATATATATATATATCATGTAGGATCTCTGTCCTTAATGTGCTGTACAATGTGATTCAATGCCATAATGAGTACTCAAATAGTATATTTCACTTTGTGTTACTATATGAGGGCAAATGGACGAATTCTTTACTTAACACATGCTAAATTGATCTCCTGTATACAAAGAGAATTGAAAATGAATCTGGATGTGAACGAAAGGGTGGAGGGAGTGGGCAAGGGGGGAGGGTTG
>JADBBT010000189.1:17426-34951 GCA_015711505.1 Sylvilagus bachmani | reverse complement strand
TACACTAAGGGACAGAACTTCAATATACAGCTTCTCTGTACACCCAGGTTACACATATCCCCTAAGCTGTGTCCGCTACACTCACGCTACATTAGCACTGGACACTGTGTCTCCTACACTAAGGCTACAAATCTCCCGTATACCTCCTCTCGCTATACCCAGGTTACAGACCTCCCCTAAGCTGCGCTTGCTACACTTGGGCTATTGAATTCCCGGAAGTTGCATCTCGTTCACTTAGCTACAGAAGCCCTGTAAACTGCTTCACCTGCACTAAGGCTACAGAACTCTCGTATGCTTCTTCTATATACACCCAGGTGACAGACACCCTGTAAGCTGTGTCTGTTACACTCATCCTACCCTAAAACTAACATTTACCCTAACTGGAACCCTAGAATTAATCTTAGCCCTTGTGCAAACCGCAGAACTAGCCCTAACCCCAACCCTAACATGAAACATAAGAGTAACCATAACCCCAACCCTCACCCCAAATGTAACCCAAACCTAACCCAAACCCTGACACTAGTCCTCACTAGAACCCTAACACTAACACTAGCCCTAACCAAAACCCTAACTTTAACCCTATCCCTCACCTTAACCCTAACCCTAACCTTAAAACTAAGACTAGCCCTAATACTAACATTAAACCTAATGTGAACCCTAACAATAATCTTAGACCTAACCCTAACCCTAGCCCTAATCATAACACTAGCACAACCTCAGCCATGGCCCTACCCCTAACCCTAACATGAGACATAACACTAACCGTAACACTAACCCTCGCCCTAAACCTAATCTTAAACCTAACCATAGCCCTAACCCTAGGCCTAACCCAAAACCTAACTGTAACCCTAGCACTAAACCTAACCCTATCCAAACCATAACCCTAACCCTAAGCCTAGCCCAACCCTAACCCTAAACCTAGCCATAACCCTAGTCCTAACCCTAGCCCTAACCCTAAAACCAAAAGTAACCCTAAGCCAAACCCTCACCTTCACACTATCCTTAATGCTAACCCTAATCCTCATTCAAGCCTTAATCATAACACTATTGCTAACCCCAGCCCAAACCCTAACCCTAACCCTAACCCTAACACTAGACATAAGGCTAACACTAACCCTAACCCTCGCTCTAAACCTAAGCTGTAAACCTAACCCTAACCCTAACCCTAGCTCTAATACAAACCCTAACTCTAACAGTAGCCCTAAAACTAATCCTAATCCTAACCCTAACCCTAAGGCTAAGCCAATCCTAACCATAACACTAACACTAGCCCTAATCTGAACTCTAACCCTACCCATAAATCAACCCTAAACCTAGCACTAAACCTAACCCTAAACCTATCCCTAACCCCTAACCTAAATCTAGCTCTAAAACTAACAATAACCCTAACATTAGTGTTAACCGTAAACCTAACACTCATCCTAGCCCTAATCGCAACACTAGTGCTAACCCTAACACTAACCTTAGTCTTAACACTAACCCTAGCCCTAGCCCAAGCACTAACCCTAACACTAATGCTAATGCTAAGCCTAACCTTAGCCCTACCCCATACCCTAACACTAACCCTAATGTTAATGCTAACAATAACTCTAGCTCTAGCCCTAGGCCTAGCCCTAACCCTAACCTTAACCCTAACCCTAAACCTAACCTTAAACCTAACCATACACCAAACCCGAACCCTAACCCTAGCCCTGCACCTAGCACGAGACCTAGCCATAGCCCTAGGCCTACCCCTAACCCTAAACTTATTCTGACCCTGACCATAGCCCTAACCCTAGCCCTAGCCCTAATTCTAACCGTAACACTAACAATAACTCTAGCCCTGACTCTAAGCCAAACCCTAAACCTAACCCTAGCACTAACCTAACCCTAACTCTAGACGTAAACATTACCCTAACACTAGCTCTAACCCTAGCATTAAACCTAACACTAATCCTAACACTAACCTTGACACTAAACTTACTCCTAGCACTAAACATAACACTAGAGCTAACCCCAGCGCTAACCCTAACCCTAACACTAACACTAGACATAACACCAAACTCAACCTTAACACTCACCCTAAATCTAACCTTAAAAATGACCCTAAACCTGAAAGTAGCCTTAACCCTAACCAAACTCTAACATAAGCCCTAAGACTAATATAATCCCAACACTAATGCTAACACCAAACCCTAATCCTAACATTACCCTAACTCTAAACCTAACCCTAACCATATCCATAGTGCTAAACCTAGACATAGCCCTAGCCCTAACACTAACCCTAACCCTAGTTCTAGCCCTTGCCCGAGACCTAACCCTAACCGTAAACCTAAAGCTAACGCTAAACCTAGCCCAAAATCTAACTCTAACTGTAATCCTAGCCCTTACCATAACCCTAAACCTAACCCTAACCCTAGCCCTAGCACTAGACCTAGATCTAGCCCTAGCCCTAGACCTAGCCCTAGCCCTAGCCCTAACCCTAAACCTAACCCTAGCACTAGGCCTTGCCCTAGACCTAACCCTAACCCTAACACTAACCCTAACCCTAGCCCTAGCTCTAAACCTAACCCTAAACATAGCCCTAACCCGAACCCAAGCCCTAGCCCTAAACCTAACCCTAACCCTAACCCTGGCCCTAGCCCTAGCCCTAGCCCTAAACCTAACCCTAGTCCTAGCCCTTTCCCTAGACCTAACCCTAACCCTAAGCCTAACACTAACCCTAACCCTAGCCCTAGCCCTAGCCCTAGCCCTAGCCCTAACCCTAACCCTAACCCTAGCCCTAACCCTAACCATAGCCCTAGAACTAACCCTAGCCCTAGCCCTAACCCTAACCCTAATGAGAGCCCTAGCCCTAGCCCTAACCCTAATCCGAGCCCTAGCTGTAACCCTAACGCTAACCCTAGCCCTAGTGCTAAACTTAAACCTAGCCCTAGCCCTAACCCTAGCCCCAGCCCTAACCCTAACCCTAACCCTAGACCTAGCCCTGGTGCTAACCCTAACCCTAACCCTAACCCTAAAACTAACCCTAACCCTAATCCTAGCCCTAGCCCTAATTCTAACCCTACCCTAACCGTAACCCTAGACCTAGTCCCAGCCCTAGACCTAACCCTAGCCCTAGCCCTAACCCTAACCCTAACCCTAACCCTAGTCCTAGCCCTAAACCTAACCCTAACCCTAGCCCTAGCACTAACCCTAACCCTAATCTAGGCCTAGCCCTAATTCTAACCCTAACCCTAACACTAGCCCTAGCCCTAGACCGAATCCTAAATCTTACACTAGCCCTAACACTAACCCTAGTCCTAACCCTAACCCTAGCAATAACCCTAACCATAACCCTAATTATAGCCCTAGCCCTAGCCCTAACCTTAAACCTAACCCTAGACCTAGCCCTGGTGCTAACCCCAACCCTAACCCCAACCGTAAGCCCAACCCCAACCCCAACCCTAGCCTAACCCTAAACCTAGCCCTAACCTTAACCCACACCCTAAACCTAAACCTAACCCAAGCCCTAACCCTAACACTAAACCTAAACCTAATGCTAGCCTTAGTGTTAGGCTTAGGTCTAGGGCTAGGGCTAGGGCTAGGGTTAGGGTTAGTTTTATGGCTAGGGCTCGGATTAGGGTTAGGGTTAGGGCTAGGGCTAGAGCTAGGTCTAGGTCTAGGTTTAAGGTTAGCTCTAGCGCTAGGGTTAGTGTTAGGGTTAGGGCTAGGGCTTGGATTATTGTTAGGTTTAGGGCTAGGCTAGGGTTAGGGCTAGGGCTACGTTTAAGGTTAGCTCTAGGGCTACGGTTAGCGTTAGCGTTAGGGCTAGGGCTCGTATTAGGGTTAGGGTTAGGGCTAAGGCTAGGGCTAGGGTTAAGGTTAGGACTAGGGTTAGGGTTAGGGTTAGGGCTAGGGGTAGGGCTAGGGCTAGGGTTAGGGCTAGGGCTAGGGCTAGGGTTAGGGTTAGAGTTAGGGTTAGGGTTAGTGTTAGGTTTAGGGTTAGGTCTAGGGCAAGGTCTAGGGCCAGGGTTAGGTTTAGGATTAGGGGTAGGGCTAGGGCTAGTGTTAGGGTTACGGTTAGGTCTAGGGCAAGGGCTAGGCCTAGGGTTAGGTTTAGGTTTAGGGCTAGGGCTAAGGCTAGGGTTACTTTTAGGGTTAGGTTTAAGGTTAGGGTGAGGGCTAGGGCTAGGGTTAGTGTTAGGGTTAGGGTTAGGTCTTGGGCGAGGTCTAGGACTAGGGTTAGGGTTTGGGTTAGGGCTAGGGCTAGAGTTGGCATTAGGGGTAGGGTTAGGGTTAGGGTTTGGGCTAGGGCTAGGGCTAAGGCTAGGGCTAGGGTAAGGGTTAGTGTTAGGGATAGGGTAAGGGTTAGGGTTACAGTTAGGGTTAGGTTTTGGGCTAGGTCTAGTGTTACGTTTAGTTTTAGGATTAGAGTTAGGGCTATGGTTCGGGTTAGGGTTAGGGCTAGGGCTAGGATTAGGCTTAGGGTGTGGGTTAAGGTTAGGGCTAGGCTTAGGGTTAGGGTTAGGGTTAGTGCTAGAGTTAGGGTTAGGACTAGGGTTAGTGTTAGGGCTAGGGTTAGGTTTAGGGTTAGGTCTAGGGCTAGGGTTAGGGTTAGAGTTAGAATTAGGGCTAGGGCTAATGTTAGGGTTAGGGATAGGACTAGGGCTAGAGTTACGGCTAGTGCTAGGGTTAGGGTTGGCGTTAGTCTTAGGGCAAGTGCTATGGCTAGGGTTAGGTTTAGGTTTTGGGTTAGGGCTAGGGTTAGTGTTAGGGCTAGGGCTAGGGCTAGGTTTAAGGTTAGCGCTAGAGCAAATGTTAGCGTTAGGGTTTGGCTAGGGCTCTGATTAGGGTTAGCGTTAGTCAAGTGCCTGGGCTATGGTTAGGTTTAGGGCTATGGCTAGGGTTAGCACTAGGGCTAGCGTTAGGGTTAAGGCTAGGCTTAGGTCTAGGGTAAGGGCTAGGTCTAGGTTTAGGGTTAGGGTTAGGGTTAGGGTTAGGGTTAGTGTTAGGTCTAGGGCAAGAGCTAGGGCTAGGGTTAGCATTAGGGTTAGGGCTAGGGCTAGAGCTAGGGTTATGGTTAGGGTTAGGTCTAGGGCAAGGGCTAGGGCTTTGGTTAGGGTTAGTGTTTGGGCTAGGGCTAGGGTTACTTTTAGGGTTAGGGCTAGGGCAAGGACCTGGGCTAGGATAAGGGTGGGGGTTAGGGCTAGGGCTAGGTATAGGTTTAGGATTAGGTTTAGTGTTAGTGCTAGGGTTAGGTTTAGGGTTAGGTCTAGGGCTAGGACTAGGGATAGGGTTAGGGATAGGGTTAGGGTTAGAATCTGGGCTAGGGCTAGGGTTAGGGTTAGGGTTAACGCTAGCGTTAGGGTTAGGGTTAGGGCTAGGTCTAGGTTTAGGGTTAGCGTTAGGCTTAGGTCTAGGGCTAGGGCTAGGGTTAGGGTTAGTTTTAGGGCTAGGGCTCAGATTAGGGTTAGGGTTAGGGCTAGGGCTACAGCTAGGGCTAGGGCTAGGTTTAAGTTTAGCTCTAGCGCTAGGGTTAGTGTTAGGTTTAGGCCTGGGCTAGGGTTAGGGTTAGGGTTAGGATTAGGTCTAGGGCTAGGTTTAGTGTTAGGGTTAGGGCTAGGGTTAGGGCTAGATTTAGGGTTAGCATTAGGCTTAGGGCTAGACCTAGGGCTAGGGGTAGGGTTGGGTTTAGGGTTAGGGTTAGGGTTAGCGTTAGGGCTAGGACTAGGGTTAGGGTTAGGGTTAGGGTTAGGGTTAGGGCTAGGGCTAGGTTTAGGGCTAGGGTCTAGGTTTAAGGCTAGCCGTATGACTAGCGTTAGCGTTAGGGTTAGGGCTAGTGCTCGGATAGGATTAGGGTTATGGCTAGTTCTAGGGCTATGGTTAGGTTAGGGTTATGTTTAGGGTTAGTGTTATGGTTAGGGTTAGGGTTTGGGTTAAGGTTAGGTTTAGTGATAGGGATAGGTCTAGGGCTAGTGCTAGGGTTAGGGTTAGGGTTAGTGGTAGGTTTAGCGTTAGGGCTAGGGTTAGGGTTAGGGCTAGGGTTAGGGTTAGTGTTAGGGTTAGGTCTAGGGCTAGGTTTAGGGTTAGCGTAGGCTTAGGGCTATGGTTAGGGCTAGGGTTAGGGTTAGGTTTAGATTAGGGCTAGGGTTAGGGTTAGGGCTAGAGTTAGGGTTAGGACTAGGGTTACTGTTAGGGCTAGAGTTAGGTTTAGGGTTAGGTCTAGGGCTAGGGCTAGGGTTAGGGTTAGGGTTAGGGTTAGAATTAGTGCTAGAGCTATGGTTAGGGTTAGGGTTAGGCATGGGGCTAGGGCTAGGGTTACTGCTAGTGCTAGGGTTAGGGTTGGCATTAGGCTTAGGGCTAGGGCTATGGCTAGGTTTAGGGTTAGGTTTAGGGTTAGGGCTAGGGTTAGTGTTAGGGCTAGGGCTAGGGCTAGTTTTAAGGTTAGTGCTACAGCAAGTGTTAGAATTAGGGTTTGGCTAGGGCTCTGATTAGGGTTAGGGTTAGTCAAGTGCTAGGGCTAGGGTTAGGTTTAGTGCTAGGGATAGGGTTAGCGCTAGGGCTAGCGTTAGGGTAGGGCTAGGCTTAGGTTAGGGCAAGGGCTAGGTCTAGGTTTAGGGTTAGGGTTAGGTGTTAGGTTTAGGTCTAGGGTTAGGTTTAGGTTTAGGTTTAGCGTAGGCTTAGGGCTATGGTTAGGGCTAGGGTTAGGGTTAGTTTTAGAGTTAGGGCTAGGATTAGGGTTAGGGCTAGGTTTAGGTTTAGGATTAGGTTTAGTGTTAGGGCTAGGGTTAGGTTTAGGGTTAGGTCTAGGGCTAGGACTAGGGCTAGGGTTAGCGTTAGGGTTAGAATCTGGCCAGGGCTAGGGTTAGGGTTAGGGTTAAGGCTAGCGTTAGGGTTAGGGTTAGGGTTAGGCCTAGGTCTAGGTTTAGGTTTAGAGTTAGGCTTAAGTCTAGGGCTAGGGCTAGTGTTAGGGTTAGTTTTAGGACTAGGGCTCAGATTAGGTTTAGGGTTAGGGTTAGGGTTAGGGCTAGGGCTACAGCTAGGGCAGTCTAGGTTTAAGTTTAGGTTTAGGGTTAGGATTAGGGTTAGGTTTAGGGTTAGGGATAGGTCTAGTGTAGGGTTAGAGTGTGGGTTAAGGTTAGGGCTATGGTTATGGTTAGGTTAGGGTTGGGGTTGGGGTTGGGGTTATGGTTGAGATTAGGGTTAGTGTTAGCGCTAGGGCTTGGCCTAGGGCTAGGATTAGAATTAGGGTTAGGGTTAGTGCTAGGGTTAGGGTTAGGACTAACCCTAACCCTAGCCCTAGCCCTAGTCCTAACCCTAGGCTTAATCCTAATCCTAACCCTAGGACTAAACCTAACCATAATTCTAAATCTAACCCTAGCCCTATCCATAGCACTAAACCTAGGCCTAGCCCTTGCCCTAGCCATAGCACTAATCCTAACCCGAACACTAACCCTAACCCTAGCCCCTAGCCCTAGCCCTAGGCCTAACCCTAACCCTGACAATAACCTCAGCCCTAACTCTAATCCTAGTCAATACCCCAACCCTAGACCTAACACTAACCCTGGACCGAACTCTAACACTAAACATAAAACTAACGCTAGCCCTAGCCCTAAACCTTACGCTAACCCTAACCGTAGCCTTAGCCCTAACACTAAACATAACCATAACCCTAGTCCTAGACCTAACCCTAGCCGTAGCCCTAACCCTAACCCTAGCACTAGCAATAACCCTAACCCTAACCCTAGCCTAGCCCTAAACCTAACCCTAACCCTAGCCCTAGCCCATGCCCTAACCCTAAACCTAACCCTAACACTAACCCCTACCAATTCAACCCCAAATCCAACCCCAAACCTATCCAAAGCCTTAGCCCTAACCCTAACCATAAACCCAGCAGAAGCCCTAGCCCTAGCCCTTGCCCTAAACCTAATCCTAAACCTAACCCTAGCCCTAGCCCTAGCCCTCGCCCTAACCATAATGCTAGCCCCAGCCCTAAACCTAAACACTAGCCCATGGCCTAGCCTTAGCACTGAACCTAACCCTAACCCGAGCCATAGCTCTAGCCCTAAGCATAACCCCAACCACAACCACAACCCCAACCACAACCCAAACCATAACCATAACCCTAACCCTAGCCCTAACCCTAACCCAAATTAAACCTAACCCTAGCCCTAGCCCTAACCCTAACCCTAACCCTTAACCTAACCGTAGCACTAGGTCTAGCCCTTGCGCTTACCCTAACCCTAACCCTAATCCTAACACTAGCCCTAACCCTAACGCTAACCCTAGGCATAGCCATAGCCCTAACCTTAACCCAAACGCCAACCTAAAACCCAACAACAACCCAAACCCAAACCATAACCCTAACACCAACCATAGCCCTAACCCTAACCCACAGCTTAATCGTAACCCTAAACCTAGCCCTAACCCTAACACTAACCTAACCCTAGCACTAGCACTCGCCCTAGCCCTAACCCTAACCGTAACCTTAGCCCTAGCCCGAACCCTAAGACTAGAACTAACCCTATCCCTAACCCTAACCCTAGCCTTAGCTGTAACCCTAAACCTAACCCTAACTCTAGCCCTAGCCCTAACCCTAACCACAACGCTAACCCTAACCCTAGCCATACCCTAGACCTAACCCTAACACTGACCCTAACCCCAGCGATAACCCTAAACCTAACCCTAGCCCTAGCCCTAGCCCTAGACCTAACCCTAGCCCTAACCAACAAATTGAACCTAACCCTAGACCTAGACCTAACCCCAACCCCAAACCTAAACCTAACACTACCATAAGCCTAGCCCTAGCCCTAGCCCTAACCCTGGCCCTAGCCCTAGCCCTAACCATAGCCCTAGCCCTAACACTAGCCCTAGCCCTAACCCTGGCCCTAGCCCTAGCCCTAACCATAGCCCTAGCCCTAACACTAGCCCTAGCCCTAACCATAACCCTAAACCTAGCCATAGCCCTAACCCTAATAATAAACCTAAACCTAGACCTTATCCTTTGTCCTAACCCTAGACCTAACCCTAACCCTAGCCCTAACCCTAAACCTAACCCTGACCCTAACCATAGCCCTAGTCCTAAACCTAACCCTATCCCTAGCGCTAGACCTAGCCCTAGACTAAGCCCTAAACCTAACCCTAAACCTAGCACTAAACCTAACCATAACCCTAACCCTAGTCCTAGCCCTAAACCTAACCCTAACCCTAGCCCTAGCCCATGCCCTAACCCTAAAACTAACCCTAACACTGAACTCTACCAACTCAAACCCCAAATCCAACCCCAACACTAACCCCAACCCAAAACCAAGCCTTAGCCCTAACAATAACCATAAACTTAGCCCTAGCCCTAGCCCTCGCCCTAACCATACCTTAGCCCCAGCCCTAACACTAACCCTAAAACAAGCCAATGGCCTAGCCTTAGCGCTTACCCTAACCCTAACCCTAACCCTAAATCTAGACATAGACCTAGCTCTAACCCTAACACTAACCCTAACCCTAATACTAGCCTTAGCCCTAGCCCTAACCTTAACCCCAAACACAACGCCAACCACAATCACAACCACAACCCAAACCATAACCATAACCCTAACCCTAGCCCTAACCCTAACCCAAATTAAACCTAACACTAGCCCAAGCCCTAACACTAACACTAACCCTAGCCCTAGCCCAAGCCCTAGCGCTTACCCTAACCCTAACCCTAACCCTAGCCCTAGCCCTAACACTAACCCTAACACTAGACTTAGCCCTAGCCCTAACCTTAACCCAACCCCAACACCAAACCCAACCACAATCCATAACCCTAATACTAACCCTAGCCCTAATCCTAACCCACAGCTTAATCCTAACCCTATCCCTAAACCTAACCCCAACCCCAACACTAACACTAAACCTAACCCTAGGCCTAGCCCTAGTGCTAGCCCTAAGCCTAGCCCTAACCCACAAATTAAACCTATCACTAGCCCTAGCCCTAACCCAAACCACAAAACTAAACCTAACCCTAACCCTAGGCCTAGCCCTAGCCCTAGCCCTAACCCTAGCCCTAGCCCTAGCCCAAACCCTAGCCCAAGCACTAACACTAGCCCTAGCCCTAGCTCTAACCCTAAACCTAGCCCTAGCCCTAACCCTAACCCTAACCCTAGCCCAAGCCCTAACCATAACCCAAAGCTTAATCCTAACCCTAGACCTAGCCCTAACCCTAACCCCAACCATAAACCTAGCCCTAGCCATAGCCCTAGCAATAACCCTAAACCTAACCCTAACCCTAGCCCTAGCCCTAGCACTAGCCCTAGCCCTAACCCTAACACTAGCCCTAGCCCGAACTCTAACACTAACCTTAGACCTAGTCATAGCCCTAGTCCTAGCCCTAACCCTAACCCTAACACTAACCCCAGCCCTAACCGTAATCCTAACCCTCACCCAAGCCCTAGCCCTATCCCTAAGCGGACACTAACACTAACCCTAGCCCTAGCCCTAACCCTAACCATAACCACAGACCTAACTCTAGCCCTTTCCCTAAACCTAACCCTAACCCTGACCCTGGCCCTAGCCCTAACCCTAACAATAACCCTAAACCTAACCCTAACCCTAGCCCTAGCCCTAACCCTAACCTTAACGCTAACCCTAGCACTTGGCCTAACCCTAACCCTAGCCCTAGCCATGAAACTAACCCTAACCCTATACCTAGCCCATGCCCTAACCCTAAGCGTAACCCTAACCCTTACCCCAACCAACCCCAATGCCAAATCCAACCTGAACACTCACCCCAAAACTACACAAGCCTTAGCCCTAACCCTAAACCTAAACCTAGCCCTAGACCTAGCCCTCGCCCTAACCATAACCCAAGCCCCAGCCCTAACCCTAACACTAACACTAGCCCATGGCCTATACCTAGCACTTAACCTAACCCTAACCCTAACCCTAGACTTAGCCCTAAACCTAGCCCTAACCGTAACCCTAAACCTAGCCTTAGCCCTAGCCCTAACCTTAACCCCAAACACAACCCCAACCCCAACCCCAACCACAACCCAAACCATAAACAAAACCCTAACCCTAGCCCTAACACTAACCCAAATTAAACCTAACCCAAGCCCTAGCCCTAAACCTAAACCTAACCCTAGCCATAGCCCTAGCCCTAGCGCTTACCGTAACCCTAACCCTAACCCTAGCCCTAACCCTAAAACTAACCATAAACCTAACCCTAGCCTTAGCCGTAGCCCTAACCTTAACCCAACCCCAAACCCAAACCCAACCACAACGCAAACCCAAACCATAAACCTCAAACTAATCCTAGCCCTAATCCTAACCCACAGCTTAATCCTAACACTAACCCTAACCCTAACAGCAACCCCAACCCTAACCCTAACCCTAAACCTAACCCTAACCCTAGGACTAGGCCTAGCCCTAGCCCTAACGCTAGCCCTAACCCACAAATTAAACCTAAACCTAGCCCTAGCGATAAACCAAACCCCAAAACTAACCCTAACCGTAACCCTAACCCTAGCCCTAGCCCAAATCCTAGCCCAAGCCCTAATACTAGCCCTAGCCCTAACTCTAAACCTTGCCCTAGCCCTAACCCTAACCATAACCCTAACCCTGGCCGTAGCCCTAACCCTAACCCACAGCTTAATCCTAACACTAGACCTAGCCCTAACCCTAACCCCACCATAAACCTATCCTAGCCATAGCCCTACCAATAACACTAACCCTTAACCTAACCTTAGCCCTAGCCCTAGCCCTAGCCCTAACCCTAACACTAGCCCTAGCCCGAACCCTAACACTAACCTTAGACCTAGTCATAGCCCTAGTCCTAGCCCTAACCCTAACCCTAACACTACCCTAGCCCTAACCGTAATCCTAACCCTAACCCAAGCCCTAGCCCTATCCCTAAGCTAACACTAACACTAACCCTAACCCTTGCCCTAACCCTAACCATAACCGTAGACCTAACCCTAGACCTATCCCAAAACCTAACACTAACCCTAACCATAACCCTGGCCCAAGCCCTAACACTAATGATAACCCTAACCCTAGCCCTAGCCCTAGCCCTAGCCCTAACCCTAACCCTAACCCTAACCCATGCACTAGCCCTAACCCTAACCCTAACCCTAACCCTAACGCTAACCCTAGCCTTAGCCCTAAACCTAACACTAACCCTATACATAGCCCATGCCCTCACCCTAAACGTAACCCTAACCCTAACCCCAACCAACCCCAACCACAAATCCAACCCGAACACTAACCCCAACACTACCTCAAGCCTTAGCCCTAACCCTTACCGTAAACCTAGCCCTAGCCCTAGCCTTCGCCCTAACCGTAACACAAGCCCCAGCCCTAACCCTAACCCTAACACTAGCCCTAAACTTAAACCCAACCACAACACCAACCGAATGACAACCACAATCCAAACCATAACCCTGACCCTAGGCCTAGCCCTAACGCTAACCCTAACCCTAACCCTAGCCCTAGCCCTAGCCCTAGGCATAACCCTAACCCTAAACCTAACCCTATTCCTACACTAGCCCTAGCCATAGCCCTAGCCCTAAACCTAGCACTACCCTAGCCCTATCCCTAGTTCTAACCATAACACTAACTCTAAACCTAACCCTAGCCATAGCCCAAACCCTAAACCAAGGTCTAGCCCTAGCCCCAGCACAACACTAACCCTAACACTAGCCCATGGCCTAGCCCTAGCGCTTAACCTAACCCTAACCCTAACCCTAGCCTTAGCCCTAAACCTAACCCTAACGCTAACCCTAATCCTACACCCTAGCCCTAAACTTAACCCCAAACACAACCCCAACCACAACCACAACCACAACCCAAAACATAACCATAACCCTAATCCAAGCCCTAACCCTAACCCAAATTAAACCTAAAGTTAGCCCTAGCCCTAACCCTAGCCCTAACCCACAAATTAAACCTAACCATAGCCCTAGCCCTAACCCAAACACCAACCATAACACTAACCCTAACCCTAACCATAGCAGTAGCCCTAGCCCTAACCCTAGCCCTAGTCCTAGCCCTAACCCTAGACCTAGCACTAACACTAGCCCTAGCCCTAGCCCTAGCCCTAACCCTAAACCTAACCCTAACCCTAGCCCTAGCCCTAACCATAACCCATAATTAATCCTAACCCTAGACCTAGACCTAACCTTAACACCAACCATAAACATAGCCGTAGCTATAGTCCTAGAAATAACCCTAAACCTAACCGTAAACCTTACCCTAGCCCTAGCCCTAGCCCTAGCCCTAGCCCTAGCCCTAACAATAACCCTAACCCAAACACTAGCCCGAACCCTAACACTAACCTTAGACCTAGTCATAGCCCTAGTCCTAGCCCTAACCCTAACCCTAACACTAACCCTAGCCCTAAGCGTAATCCTAATGCTAAACCAAGCCCTAGCCCTATCCCTAAGCTAACACTAACACTAACCCTAGCCCTAGCCCTAACCCTAACCATAACCATAGACCTAACCCTAGCCCTAACCCTAAACCTAACCCTAACACTAAACCTAACCCTGGCCCTAGCCCTAACACTAACGATAACCCTAACCCTAGCCCTAGCCCTAGCCCTAGCCCTAACAGTACCCCTAACCCTAGAACTAACCCTAACCCTAAGCCTAACCCTAACGCTAACCCTAGCTCTAGCCCTAAACCTAACACAAACCCTAGACCTAGCCCATGCCCTAACCCTAAAGGTAACCCGAACACTAACCCCAACGCTACCCTAAACCTAAATCTAAACCAAGCCCTAGGCCTAGCCCTAGCACTAGCCCTAACCATAACCCAAGCCCCAACCCTAAACCTAACCCTAACACTAGCCCATGGCCAAGCCCTAGTGCTTAACCTAACCCTAACCATAACCCTAGCCTAGGCCTAAACCTAACCCTAATCCTAGCCTTAGCCCTAGCCCTAACCTTAATCCAAACCACAACCCCAACCCCAACCACAACCACAACCCAAACCTTAACCAAAACCCTAACCCTAGCCCTAACCATAACCCAAATTAAACCTAACCCTAAACCTAGCCCTAACCCTAACCCTAACCCTAAACCTAACCCTAGCCTTAGCCCTAGCCCTAACCTTAACCCAAACCCAACCCCAAACCCAACCACAACCCAAACCCAAACCATAATCCTCACACTAACCCTAGACCTAATCCTAACCCACAGCTTAATCCTAACCCTAGCCCTAACCCTAACACCAACCCCAACCTAACCCTAACCCTAACCTAAGGCCTAGCCCTAGCCCTAGCCCTAACCCTAGACCTAACCCACAAATTAAACCTAACCCTAGCCCTAACCATAACACCAATCCCAACCCTGACCCTAAACATAACCCTAGGCCTAGCCCTAGCCCTAGCCGCAGCCCTAGCCCTAGCCCTAAACCTAGACCTAGCCCTAACACTAGCCCTAGCCCTAGGCCTAAACCTAAACCAAGCCCTAGCCCTAACCCTAAACCCTAACCCTAACCCTAGCCCTAAGCCTAATCCTAACCCACAGCTTAATCCTAACCCTAGACCTAGCCCTAACCCTAACCCCAAACATAAACCTAACCATAGCCATAGCTCTAGCAATAACCCTAACCCTAAACCTAACCCTTACCCTAGCCCTAGCCCTAACCCTAGCCCTAGCCCTAACCCTAACCCAAACACTAGCCCGAACCCTAACACTAAACTTAGACCTAATCATAGCCCTAGTCCTAGCCCTAACCCAAACACTAACACTAACCATAGCCCTAACCGTAATCCTAACCCTAACCCAAGTTCTAGCCCTATCCCTAAGCTAACACTACCACTAACCGTAGGCCTAGCCCTAACCCTAATGTCACCATTGACCTAACCCTAGACCTAACCCTAACCCTAACCCTGGCCCTAGCCCTAACATTAACGATAACCCTAACCCTAGCCCTAGCCCTAGCCCTAGCGCTAGCCCTAACCCTAGCACTAGCCCTAATCCTAACCCTAACCCACAAATTAAACCTAACCCTAGCCCTAGCCCTATCCCCAACACCAAAGCTAAAACTAACCCTAACCCTAAGCCTCAGCCTAGACCTAGCCCTAGCCCTAATGCTAGCCCTAGGCCTAGCCCTCACCATAGCCCTAATCCCTAACACTAGCAATAACCCTAGGCCTAACCCTAAACCTAGCCGTAGCCCTAACCCTAATAATAACGCTAACCCTAGCCTTAGACCATACCCTAACCCTAGACCTAACCCTAATGCTAGCCCTAACCCTAACCATAACCCTAATCATAGCCCTAGCCCTAACCCTAACCCAAACCTAACCCTAGCCCTAGCCCTAGCCCTAAACCTGACATTAACCCTAGCACTAGGCCTAGCCCTTGCGTTTCCCCTAACCCTAACCTTAACCCTAGCCCTAACCCTAAACCTAACCCTAGCCTTAGCCCTAGCCTTAACCTTAACCCAAACCCAAGCTCAAACCAACCACAACCCAAACCCAAACCATAACCCTAACACAAACCCTAGCCCTAACCCTAACCCACAACTTAATCCTAACACTAACCCTAGCCTGAACCCTAACACTAACCTAACCCTAGCCCTAGCCCTCGTCCTAGCCCTATGCCTAACCCTAAACTTAGCCCTAGCCCGAACCCTAACACTAGCACTAACCCTAACCCTAAACTTAACACTAGCCTTTGCCATAACCCTAACCCTAACCCTAGCCCTAGCCCTAACACTAACCCGAACGCTAACCCTAACCCTAGCCCTAGCCCTAGACCTAACCCTATCCCTAACCCTAACCCCAGCCCTAACACTAACCCTAGCCCATACCCAACACTAGACCTAACTCTAACCCTAGCCCGAACCCTAACACTAGCACTAACCCTAACCCTAAACTTAACCCTAGCCTTAGCTGTAACCCTAACCCTAATCCTAGCAGTAGCCCTAACCCTAACCCAAATGCTAACCCTAAACCTAGCCCTAGCCCTAGACCTAACCCTATCCCTGACCCTAACCCCAGCCCTAACCCTAAACCTAGCCCATACCAAAACACTAGACCTAAATCTAACCCTCGCCCAAACTCTAACCCTAACCCTAAACCTAACGCTAGTCCTAGACCTAACTCTAACTCTAACCATAGCCCTAGCCCTAACCCTAAACATAACCCTAACACTAGCCCTAGCCCTAGCCATAGCCCTAGCCCTAGCCCTAGCCCTAGCCCTAACCCTAACCCTAACCCTAGCACTAGCTCTAACCCTAGCCCTAGGCATAACCCTAACCCTAACCCTAGACCTATTCCTAGCTCTAGCCCATGCCCTAACCTTAAACATAATCCTAACCTAACCCCACAAACCCCAACCCCAAATCCAAACCGAACCCTAACCCCAACTCTAACAGAAGCCTTAGCCCTAACCCTAACCATAAACCTAGCCCTAGCCCTAGCCCTAGCCCTCACCCTAACCATAACCCTAGCCTCAGCTCTAACCCTAAACCTAAAACTAGCCCATGGCCTAGCCCTAGGGCTTACCCTAACACTAACCCTAGCCCTAGCCCTAGCCCTAGGCCTAACCCTAGCCCTAACCCTAAACATAACCCTAGCTCTAGTCCTAACCTTAACCCTACCACACCACCAACCGAACGACAACCACAATCCAAACCATAACCCCAATCCTAACCCTAGCCCGCACGCTAACACAAATTAAACCTAACCCTAGCCATAGCCCTAACACTAACCCGCACCCTAACTCTAGCCCTAGACATAGACATAGGCATAACCCTAACCCTAAACCTAACCCTATTCCTAGCCCTAGCCCAGCTCTTACCCTAGCCCTAGCCCTAACACTAGCCCTAGCCCTAGCCCTAAACCTAGCACAAACCTAGCCCTATCCCTAGCACTAAACCTAACACTCTAACCCTAACACTACCTCTAAACATAACCCTAGCCATAGACCAATCCCTAAAACTAGGCCTAGCCCTAGCTCTAGCAATAACCATAACCCTAACCCTAGCCCTAGCCCTAACACGAGCCCTAACCCTAACCCAAAAATTAAACCTACCCTGTCCCTAGCCATAACCCTAACCCTAACCCTAACGCTAGCCCTAGCCCCAGCCCTAATAACACTAGCCCTAACCCTAAACCTAACCCTAACCCTAAACCTAGCCCTAGCAATAAATGTAGCCCTAGCCCTAACCTAGCCCTAGCCCTCAACCTAGCCCTACCCTAGGCCTAGATTTAGCCCTAAGCCTAACCCAAACTCTAACCCTAACCCTAGCCATAGCTCTAAAACTAAACCTAGGGCTAGCCCTAGCTTTAGCGTTAACACTAACCTAAACCTAGCAGTAGACCTAGCCCTAGTCCGAGCCCTAGAACTAGCCCTAGCCTGAACCCTAACCCTAACCCACAAATTAAACCTAACACTAGCCCTAGCCCTAACCCTAACCCTAACCCTAAACCTAGCCCTGCCCTAGCCCTAGCCCGTGCCCTAACCCTAACCCTGACGCTTGCCCTAACCCTAACCCTAACCCTAAACCTAACCCTAGCCCTAGACCTAACCCTAACACTAACACACACCCTAACCCTAGCCCTAGCCCTAGCCCTA
>JADBBT010000189.1:0-17326 GCA_015711505.1 Sylvilagus bachmani | reverse complement strand
GGGTTAGGGTTAGGGTTCAGGCTAGGGCTAGTTCTAGGGCTCGGACTAGGGCTAGGTCTACTGCTAGGTTTAGGTTAGTGTTAACGCTAAAGCTAGGGCTAGCCCTAGGTTTAGTTTTAGAGCTATGGCTAGGGTTAGGGTTAGAGTTTGGGTTAGGCTTAGGGCTAAATCTAGGCCTAGGGTAGGGCTAGGTTGAGGGCTAGGGCTAGGTTAGGGCTAGGGCTACATTTATTGCTAGGGCTAGGTTTAGGGTTAGGGTTAGGTTTAGGGTTAGGGCTAGTGTTATTAGGGCTGGGGCTAGGGCTAGCGTTAGGGTTAGGGTTAGGGTTATGGCTAGGGACAGGGTAGGTTTAATTTTTGGGTTAGGGTTAGGGCTCGTGTTAGGGCTAGGGCTAGGGTTAGGGTTATGGTTATTGCTAGAGCTAGGGCTAGGCCTAGTTTTAGGGATTGGTCTATGGCTAGGGTTATGTTTAGAGGTAGTGTTAGGGTTAGAGTGTTAGGTTTAGTGCTAGGGATAGGGCTAGGTTTGTGCTAGGTTTAGGGCTAGGGCTAGGGCTAGTGTTAGGGCTAGGGCTAGGGTAAGAGCTGGGCTAGGGCTAGGAATAGGGTTAGGTTTAGGGTTAGGGTTATGCCTATGTCTATGTCTAGGGCTAGAGTTAGGGTGCGGGTTAGTGTTAGGGCTATGGCTAGGGTTAGGTTTAATTTGTGTTAGCGTGCGGGCTAGGGTTAGGATTGGGGTTATGGTTTGGATTGTGGTTGTCGTTCGGTTGGTGGTGTGGTAGGGTTAAGGTTAGGACTAGAGCTAGGGTTATGTTTAGGGTTAGGGCTAGGGTTAGGCCTAGGGCTAGGGCTAGGGCTAGGGTTAGTGTTAGGGTAAGCCCTAGGGCTAGGCCATGGGCTAGTTTTAGGTTTAGGGTTAGAGCTGAGGCTAGGGTTATGGTTAGGGTGAGGGCTAGGGCTAGGGCTAGGGCTAGGTTTATGGTTAGGGTTAGGGCTAAGGCTTCTGTTAGAGTTGGGGTTAGGGTTCGGTTTGGATTTGGGGTTGGGGTTTGTGGGGTTAGGTTAGGATTATGTTTAAGGTTAGGGCATGGGCTAGAGCTAGGAATAGGTCTAGGGTTAGGGTTAGGGTTATGCCTAGGGCTAGGGTTAGAGCTAGTGCTAGGGTTAGGGTTAGGGTTAGGGCTAGGGCTAGGGCTAGGGCTAGGGCTATGGCTAGGGCTAGGGCTAGTGTTAGGGTTATGTTTAGGGTTAGGGCTAGGGCTATGGTTAGAGTTAGAGTTAGGTCTAGGACTAGCGTTAGGTTTAGGGTTAGGGTTAGAGTTTGGGCGAGGGTTAGATTTAGGTCTAGTGTTTTGGTATGGGCTAGGTTTAGGGTTAGGGCTGGGGTTAGGGTCAGGGATAGGGTTAGGTCTAGGGCTAGGGCTAGGTTTAGGGTTAGCATTTGGGTTAGGGTTAGGGCTACTGCTAGGATTAGGGTTAGGGTTACAGCTAAGGCTAGGGTTAAGTTTAGGGTTAGGGTTAGTGCTAGTGTTAGGGTTCGGGCTAGGGTTAGAGTTAGGTCTAGTGTTGGGTATGGGCTAGGGTTAGTGTTAGGGCTGGGGTTAGGGTTAGGGATAGGGTTAGGTCTAGGGCTAGGGCTAGGGTTAGGGTTAGCGTTCGGGTTAGTGTTAGGGCTAGGGCTAGGGTTAGGGTTAGGGTTATGGCAAAGGCTAGTGTTAAGTTTAGGGTTAGGGTTAGTGCTAGTGTTAGGGTTCGGGCTAGGGCTAAGTTTAGGGTTAGGCATAGGGCTAGGACGAGGGCTAGGGCTAGGGTTAGGTTAGTGTTAGGGTTCAGGCTAGGGTTAGTGTTAGGATTAAGTTGTGGGTTAGGGTTAGGGCTAGGGTTTGTGTTAGGGTTATGGTTTGGGTTTGGGTTGTGGTTGGTTTGAGCTTGGGTTTGGGTTAAGGTTAAGGCTAGGGCTAAGGCTAGGGTTAGGTTTAGGGTTAGGGCTAGGGTTAAGGTTAGGGTTAGGGGAAACGCAAGGGCTAGGCCTAGTGCTAGGGTTAATGTCAGGTTTAGGGCTAGGGCTAGGGCTAGGGTTAGGTTTGGGTTAGGGTTAGGGCTAGGGCTATGATTAGGGTTATGGTTAGGGTTAGGGCTAGCATTAGGGTTAGGTCTAGGGTTAGGGTATGGTCTAAGGCTAGGGTTAGCGTTATTATTAGGGTTAGGGCTACGGCTAGGTTTAGGGTTAGGCCTAGGGTTATTGCTAGTGTTAGGGATTAGGGCTATGGTGAGGGCTAGGCCTAGGGCTAGCATTAGGGCTAGGGCTAGGTCTAGGCTGAGGCTTAGGGTTAGGGTTAGTTTTAGCTTTGGTGTTGGGGATAGGGCTAGGGCTAGGGTTAGGTTTAATTTGTGGGTTAGGGTTAGGATTAGGGCTAGTGCTAGGGTTAGGGCTAGCGCTAGGGCTAGGGCTAGGGCTAGGGTTAGGGTTATCGTTAATGTTAGGGCTAGGGCCAGGGTTAGGGTTAGGGTTAGGTCTAGGGTTAGGTCAATGGTGACATTAGGGTTAGGGCTAGGCCTACGGTTAGTGGTAGTGTTAGCTTAGGGATAGGGCTAGAACTTGGGTTAGGGTTAGGATTACGGTTAGGGCTATGGTTAGTGTTAGTGTTTGGGTTAGGGCTAGGACTAGGGCTATGATTAGGTCTAAGTTTAGTGTTAGGGTTCGGGCTAGTGTTTGGGTTAGGGTTAGGGCTAGGGCTAGGGTTAGGGCTAGGGCTAGGGTAAGGGTTAGGTTTAGGGTTAGGGTTATTGCTAGAGCTATGGCTATGGTTAGGTTTATGTTTGGGGTTAGGGTTAGGGCTAGGTCTAGGGTTAGGATTAAGCTGTGGGTTAGGATTAGGCTTAGGGCTAGGGTTAGGGTTAGGGTTTAGGGTTAGGGCTAGGGCTTGGTTTAGGTTTAGGCCTAGGGCTAGGGCTAGTGTTAGGGCTAGGTCTAGGTTTAGGGCTAGGGCTAGGGCTGCGGCTAGGGCTAGGGCTAGGCCTAGGGTTATGTTTAGGGTCAGGGTTGGGATTGGTGTTATGGTTAGGGCTAGGGTTAGGTTTAATTTGTGGGTTAGGTCTAGGGTTAGGGCTAGGGCTAGGGCTAGGCCTTAGGTTAGGGTTAGGGTTAGGTTGGGGTTGGTGTTAGGGTTAGGGCTAGGGTTAGGATTAAGCTGTGGGTTAGGATTAGGTCTAGGGTTAGTGTGAGGATTATGGTTTGGGTTTGGGTTGTGGTTGGGTTTGGGGTTGGGTTTGGGTTAAGGTTAGGGCTAGGGCTAAGGCTAGGGTTAGGTTTAGGGTTAGGGTTAGGGTTAGGGCTAGGTTTAGGGTTAGGTTTAATTTGGGTTATGGTTAGGGCTAGGGTTAGGGTTTTGGTTAAGGTTTGGGTTGTGGTTGTGGTTGGGGTTGGGGTTGTGGTTTGGATTAAGGTTAGGGCTAGGGCTAAGGCTAGGATTAGGGTTAGGTTTAGGCCTAGGCTAGGGTTATGGTTAGGGTTAGGTTAAGCACTAGGGCTTGGCCATGGGCTAGTGTTAGGGTTAGGTTTAGGGTTGGGGCTTGGGTTATGGTTAGGGCTAGTGCTAGGGCTAGGCCTAGGGCTTGGTTTAGATTTAGGTTTAGGGTAGCGTTGGGGTTAGTGTTCGGGTTACCTTTAGGGTTAGGGCATGGGCTAGGTCTAGGGTTTGTGTTAGGTTTAGGGCTAGAGCTAGGGTTAGCGTTAGGGTTAGGCTTAGGGTTAGGGTTAGTTCTAGGGTTAGGGGTACTGTTAGGGCTAGGGCTAGGGCTAGGGCTAGGGTTAGGGTTATCGTTAGTGTTAGGGCTAGGGCCAGGGTTAGGTTTAGTGTTAGGGTTAGGTTTAGGGTTAGGGCTAGGGTTAGGTCTATGGTTATGGTTAGGGTTAGGGCTAGGGCTAGGGTTAGTGTTAGTGTTAGCTTAGGGATAGGGCTAGGGCTTGGTTTAGCATTAGGATTACGCTTAGGGCTAGGGTTAGTGTTAGGGTTAGGGTTAGGGCTAGGACTAGGGCTATGACTAGGTCTAAGGTTAGTGTTAGGGTTCGGGCTAGTGTTTGGGTTAGGGTTATTGTTAGGGCTAGGGCTAGGGCTAGGGCTAGGGCTAGGGCTAGGGTAAGGTTTACGGTTAGGTTTAGGGTTATTTCTAGGACTATAGCTACGGCTATGTTTATGGTTGGTGTTAAGGTTAGGTCTAGGTCTAGGGTTAGGATTAATTATGGGTTATGGTTAGGGCTAGGGCTAGGGTTAGGGTTAGGTTTAGGGTTAGGGCTAGGGCTAGGGCTAGGGCTAGTGTTAGTGCTAGGTCTAGGGTTAGGGCTAGGACTAGGGCTAGGGTTAGGGCTAGGGCTACTGCTATGGTTAGGGTTAGGGTTAGTGTTATGGTTGGTGTTTGGGTTAGGGCTAGGGCTATGGTTAGGTTTAATTTGTGGGTTAGGGCTAGGGTTAGGGCTAGGGCTAACTTTAGGTTTAATTTGGGTTAGGGTTAGGGCTTGGATTAGGGTTATGGTTATGTTTTGGGTTGTGGTTGTGGTTGTGGTTGGGGTTGTGTTTGGGGTTAAGTTTAGGGCTAGGGTGTAGGATTAGGGTTAGCGTTAGGGTTAGGTTTAGGGCTAAGGCTAGGGTTAGGGTTAGGGTTAGGTTAAGCGCTAGGGCTAGGCCATGGGCTAGTGTTAGGGTTAGTGTTGTGCTGGGGCTAGGGCTAGACCTTGGTTTAGGGTTTGGGCTATGGCTAGGGTTAGGTTTAGAGTTAGTGTTATGGTTAGAACTAGGGATAGGGCTAGGGTAGTGCTAGGTTTAGGGCTAGGGCTATGGCTAGGGCTAGTGTAGGAATAGGGTTAGGTTTAGGGTTAGGGTTATGCCTAGGGCTAGGGCTAGGGCTAGGGTTAGGGTTAGGGTTAGCGTTAGGGCTAGGCCTAGGGTCAGGGTTATGGTTTGGATTGTGGTTGTCATTCGGTTGGTGTTGTGGTTGGGTTTAAGTTTAGGGCTAGTGTTAGGGTTAGGGTTAGGGCTGGGGCTTGTGTTACGGTTAGGGCGAAGGCTAGGGCTAGGGCTAGGTTTACGGTAAGGGTTAGGGCTAAGGCTTGAGGTAGTGTTGGGGTTAGTGTTCGGGTTGGATTTGTGGTTGGGGTTGGTTGGGGTTAGGGTTAGGGTTACGTTTAGGGTGAGGGCATGGGCTATGTATAGGGTTAGTGTTAGGTTTAGGGCTAAGGCTAGGGTTAGCGTTAGGGTTAGGGTTAGGGTTAGGGTTAGGGCTAGTGCATGGGTTAGGGTTAGGGTTAGGGTTAGGGCTAGGGCTAGGGCTAGGGCTAGGGTTAGGGTTATCATTAGTGTTAGGGCTTGGGCCAGGGTTATGGTTAGGGTTAGTGTTAGGTTTTGGGATAGGTCTAGGGTTAGGTCTACGGTTATGGTTAGGGTTAGGGCAAGGGTTAGGGTTAGTGTTAGTGTTAGCTTAGGGATAGGGCTAGGGCTTGGGTTAGGGTTAGGATTACGGTTAGGGCTAGGGTAGTGTTAGGGTTAGGGTTAGGGCTAGGACTAGGGCTATGACTAGGTCTAAGGTTAGTGTTAGGGTTCGGGCTAGGGCTAGTGTTAGGGTTAGGGCTAGGGCTAGGGCTAGGGCTAAGGTTAGGTTAAGGGTTAGTGTTATTGGTAGGGCTATGGCTAGGATAGGTTTATGGTGGGGTTAGGGTTAGGGCTAGGTCTAGTGTTAGGATTAAGCTGTGGGTTAGGGTTAGGGCTACGGCCAGGGTTAGGGTTATGGTTAGGGTTAGGGCTAGGGCAAGGTTTAGAGTTAGGGCTAGGGCTAGTATTAGGGCTTGGGCTAGGATTTGGGCTAGGGCTAGGGTTAGGGTTACGGTTAGGGTTAGTTTTGGGGTTTGGTTTATCGCTAGGGCTAGGTTTAGGTTTAATTTGTGGGTTAGGGCTAGCGTTAGGGCTAGGGCTAGGCCTAGTCCTAGGGTTAGGGTTAGGTTTAGGGTTAGGGTTAGGGTTGGGGTTGCTGTTAGGGTTAGGGTTAGTGTTAGGATTAAGCTGTGGGTTAGGATTAGGGCTAGGATTAGTTTGAGGTTTATGGTTTGGGTTTGCGTTGTGGTTGGGTTTGGGTTTGGGGTTGGGTTAAGGTTAGGGCTACGGCTAAGGCTAGGGTTAGGTTTATGGTTAGTTTTAGGGTTAGGGCTAGGGTTAGGGTTAGGGTTACGGTAAGCGCTAGGGCTAGGGCTATGGCTAGGGTTAGGTTTAGGTTTAGGGCTAGGGCTTGGGTTAGGTTTAATTTGGGTTAGTGTTAGGGCTAGGGTTAGGGTTTTGTTTATGGTTTGGGTTGTGGTTGGGGTTGGGGTTGGGGTTGTGTTTGGGGTTAAGGTTAGGGCTAGGGCTAAGGCTAGGTTTAGGGTTACGGTTAGGGCTAGGTTTAGGGCTAAGTCTAGGGTTAGGGTTAGGGTTAGGTTAAGTGCTAGGTATAGGCCATGGGCTAGTGTTAGTGTTAGGGTTAGGGCTGGGGCTTGGGTTATGGTTAGGGCGAGGGCTAGGTCTAGGGCTAGGTTTAGGTTTAGGGTTAGGGCTAAGGCTTGTGTAGTTTTGGGGTGAGTGTTCAGGTTGGATTTGGCATTGGGGTTGGTTGGGGTAAGGGTTAGGGTTACGCTTAGGGTTAGGGCATGGGCTAGGTATAGGGTTAGGGTTAGTTTCATGGCTAGGGCTAGGGTTAGGGTTAGGCCAAGTGCTAGGGTTAGCGTTAAGGTTAGGGTTAGGGCTAGGGCTAGGGTTAGGGTTAGGTTTAGGGTTATTGTTAGGGTTAGGGCTAGGGCCAGGGTCAGGGTTAGGGTTAGGTTTAGGGAAAGGGCTAGAGTTAGGTCTGTGGTTATGGTTAGGGTTAGGGCTAGGGCTAGGGTTAGTGTTAGTGTCCGCTTAGGGATAGGGCTAGGGCTTGGGTGAGGGTTAGGATTACGGTTAGGGCTGGGGTTAGTGTTAGGGTTAGGGTTAGGGCTAGGACTAGGGCTATGACTAGGTCTAAGGTTAGTGTTAGAGTTCGGGCTAGGGCTAGTGTTAGGGTTAGGGCTAGGGCTAGTGCTAGGGCTAGGGCTAGGGTTAGGGTTAGGTTTAGGGTTATTGCTAGGGCTATGGCTAGGGCTAGGTTTATGGTTGGGGTTAGGGTTAGGGCTAGGTCTAGGGTTAGGATTAAGCTTTGGGTTATGGTTAGGGCTTGGGCTAGGGTTAGGGTTAGGGTTAGGGCTAGGGCTAGGTTTAGGGTTAGAGCTAGGGCTAGGGCTAGTGTTAGTGCTTGGGCTAGGGTTTGGGCTAGGGCTAGGGCTAGGGTTAGGGCTAGGGCTAGGGCTAGGCCTAGGGTTAGGGTTAGGTTTAGTTTTGTGGTTTGGGTTAGGGCTAGGGCTAGTGATAGGTTTAATTTGTGGGTTAGGGCTAGGCTTAGGGCTAGCACTAGGGCTAGGCCTAGGGTTAGGTTTAGTGTTAGTGTTGGGGTTGGGGTTAGGTTTAGGGATAGGGTTAGGATTAAGCTGTGGGTTAGGATTAGGGCTAGGGTTAGTATTAGGGTTATGGATTGTGGTTGGGTTTGGTGTTGGGGTTGGGTTAAGGTTAGGGCTAGGGCTAAGTCTAGTGTTAGGGTTAGTGTTAGGGCTAGGGCTAGGGTTAGGGTTAGGGTTAGGGTAAGCGCTAGGGCTTGGGCTAGGGCTAGGGTTAGTGTTAGTGTTAGGGCTTGGGCTAGTGTTAGGTTTAATTTGGGTTAGGGTTAGGGCTAGGGTTAGGGTTATGGTTATGGTTTGGGTTGTGGTTGTGATTGTGGTTGGCGTTGTGTTTGGGGTTAAGGTTAGGGCTAGGGCTAAGGCTAGTATTAGGGTTAGGGTTAGTGTTAGGGTTAGAGCTAGGTCTATGTCTAGATTTAGGGTTAGGGTTAGGGTTAGGGTAAGCGCTAAGGCTAGGCCATTGGCTTGTTTTAGGGTTAGTGTTAGGGCTGGGGCTAAGGTATGGTTAGGGCGAGGGCTAGGGCTAGGGCTAAGTTTATGGTTATTGTTAGGGCTAAGGCTTGGTTTTGGGTTGGGGTTAGTGTTGGGGTTGGATTTGGGGTTTGAGTTGGTAGAGTTCAGTGTTAGGGTTAGTTTTAGGGTTAGGGCATGGGCTAGGGCTAGGGTTAGGGTTAGGTTTAGGGCTAGGACTAGGGTTAGGGTTATGGTTAGGTTTAGTGCTAGGTTTAGGGTTAGGTTTAGGGCTTAGTCTAGGGCTAGGTCTAGCGCTAGGGATAGGGTTAGGTTTAGGACTAGGGCTATGGTTAGGGTCAGGGTTAGGTTTAGGGTTAGGGCTAGGGTTAGGGTTAGGTCTAGGGTTAGGACAAAGGATAAGGTCTAGGTTTAGGTTTATTATTAGGGTTAGGGCTATGGCTAGGTTTAGGGTTATGGTTAGGGCTAGGGCTAGTGTTAGGGCTAGGGCTATGGTTAGGGCTAGGGCTAGGGCCAGGGTTAGGGCTAGGGCTAGTGTTAGGGCTAGGGCTATGGTTAGGGCTAGGGCTAGGGCCAGGGTTAGGGCTAGGGCTAGGGCTAGGCTTATGGTAGTGTTAGGTTTAGGTTTGGGGTTGGGGTTAGGTCTAGGTCTAGGGTTAGGTTCAATTTGTTGGTTAGGGCTAGGGTTAGGTCTAGGGCTAGGGCTAGGGCTAGGGTTAGGTTTAGGGTTATCGCTGGGGTTAGGGTCAGTGTTAGGGTTAGGTCTAGGGTATGGCTAGGGTTAGGGTTAGCGTTGTGGTTAGGGTTAGGGCTAGGGCTAGAGTTAGGGTTAGGTTTAGGGTTACAGCTAAGGCTAGGGTTAGGGTTAGGGATAGGGTTAGTTCTAGTCTTAGGGTTCGGGCTAGGGCTAAGGTTACGGTTAGGGTTAGGGCTAGGGCGAGTGCTAGTGCTAGGGTTAGGTTAGTGTTAGGGTTAGGGCTAGGTTTAGGGTTACGATTAAGCTGTGGGTTAGGGTTAGGGCTATGGTTGGTGTTAGGGTTATGGTTTGGGTTTGGGTTGTTGTTGGGTTTTAGGTTGGCGTTTGGGTTAAGGTTAGGGCTATGGCTATGCCTAGGGTTAGCGTTAGGGTTAGGGCTAGTGTTAGGATTAGGGTTAGGGTTAGGGTAAGCGCAAGGGCTAGACCTAGTGCTACGGTTAGGTTAAGGGTTAGGGTTAGGGTTAGGGCTAGGGCTAGGGTTAGGTTTAATTTGGGTTAGGGTTAGGGCTAGGGTTAGGGTTATGGTTATGGTTTGGGTTGTGGTTGGGGTTGTGGTTGTGGTTGGGGTTATGCTTAGGGCTAGAGCTATGGCTCGGGTTAGGGTTAGGTTCAGTGCTAAGGCTAGGCCATGGGCTAGTGTTTAGGTTTAGGGCTGGGGCTAGCATTATGGTTAGGGCGAGGGCTAGGGCTAGGGCTAGGGTTAGGTTTAGGATTAGGTTTAGGGCAAGGGCTAGGGCTAGGGCTTCTGCTGGGTTTATGGTTAGGGTTAGGGCTAAGGCTTTGGATAGGTTTGGGGTTGGATTTGGGGTTGAATTGGTAGGGGTTAGTGTTAGGGTTAGGTTTAGGGTTAGGGCATGGGCTAGGGCTAGGGTTAGGGTTAGGTTTAGGGCTAGGCTAGGGTTAGGGTTAGGGTTATTGCTAGTGCTAGGGTTAGGGTTAGGGCTACGGCTAGGGTTAGGTCTAGGACTAGGGTTATGGTTATGTTTAGTGTTAGGGCTAAGGCTACGGTTAGGGTTAGCGTAAGGTTTAGGGCTAGGGCTAGCGTTAGTTTTATGTTTAGTGTTAGAGTTCGGTCCAGGGTTAGTGTTAGGTCTAGGGTTGGGGTATTGACTAGGATTAGAGTTAGGGCTGAGGTTATTGTCAGGGTTAGGGTTAGGCCTAGGGCTAGGGCTAGGGGCTAGGGTTAGGGTTAGTGTTCGGGTTAGGATTAGTGCTATGGCTAGGGCAAGGGCTAGGCCTAGGTTTAGTGCTATGGATAGGGCTAGGGTTAGATTTAGAATTATGGTTAGGTTTAGTCCTAGGGTTAGGATTAGGATTAAGCCTAGGGTTAGGACTAGGGCTAGGGCTAGGGTTAGGGTTAGTCCTAACCCTAACCCTAGCACTAACCCTAACCCTAATTCTAATCCTAGCCCTAGGCCAAGCCCTAGCGCTAACACTAACCCTAATCTCAACCATAACCCCAACCCCAACCCCAACCCTAACCTAACCATAACCATAGCCCTAACCTTAACCCACACTCTAACCCTACACTAGACCTATCCCTAACCCTAAACCTAACCCTAATCCTAACCCTAAACCTAAACTTAAACCTAGACTGCCCTAGCTGTAGCCCTAGCCCTAACCCTAACCCTAACCCTAAACCTAATCTGAGCCCTAGTCCTAAAACTAACCCTAACACTAGCCCTAGCCCTAGACTTAAGCCTAACTCTAAACCTAAACCTAGACCTAGGCCTAACCCTAACCCTAACCCTAACGCTAGCCTTAACCCTAACCCTAACCCTAGCCCTGGCCAGATTCTAACCCTAACGCTAACCCTAGCCCTAGTCCTAGCC
Organism: Sylvilagus bachmani; assembly: GCA_015711505.1. NCBI lineage: Eukaryota > Metazoa > Chordata > Mammalia > Lagomorpha > Leporidae > Sylvilagus > Sylvilagus bachmani. The sequence goes on along the minus strand of JADBBT010000189.1, from coordinate 6,771 downwards.
CTAGACCTAACCCTAAACCTAACCCTAGCCCTAACACTAAACCTAATCCTAAACCTAAACCTAGCCCTAACCCTAATCCTAGCCCTAACTCTAAAACTAACCCTAACCCTAGCCCTAACCATAGCCCTAAGCCTACGCTAAACCTAAACCTAAACCTAACCCTAGACCTAAACCTAACACCTAACCCTAACCCTAAACCTAGACCTAGCCCTTGCCCTAACCTAAGCCTAGCCCTACCCTAACGCTAGCCCTAGCGCTAACCCTATCCCTAGCACTAAACCTAACCCTAGCCCTAGCACTTGACTAACCCTAACCCTAATCAGAGCCCTAGCCAAACCCTAATTCTAACACTTGCTGTAGCACTAACCTTAAAACTAGCCCTAGCCCTAGCCCTAACACTAACCCTAGCCCTAACCCTAAACCTAACCCTAAACCTAGCCATAGCCCTAGCCCTAAGCCTAATGCCAACCCTAACCCTAGCACTAGCAGTAACCCTAGCCCTAGCCCCATGCCTAACCCTAACCCTAACCATAGCTCTAGCACTAATTCTAACCCTAACCCTAACCCTAACCCTAGCCCTAGCCCTAGACCTAACCCTAAACCTAACTCTAGCCCTAACAGTAACCCTAGTCCTAACCCTAACTCTAGCCCTAACCCTAACCCTAGCCCTAATCTAAACCTAACCCTAACCCTAGCCCTAACCATAGCCCTAAGCCTACGCTAACCCTAAACCTAGCCCTAGACCTAACCCTAACACTAACCCTAACCCTAGCCCTAACCCTAACCCTAGCCCTAACGCTAAACCTACCACTAACCCTAACCCTAACCCTAGCACTAGCCCTAGACCTATCCCTATCACTAAACCTAACCTTAACCCAAACCCTAACCCTAACCATAACACTAACCCTAAACATAACCCTAACCTAACCATAGCCCTAGAACTAGCCATAACCCTAATCCTATCCGAGCACTAGCCCTAACCCTAACGCTAACGCTAGTCATACGGCTAGCCTTAAACCTAGACCCTAGCCCTAAACCTAGCCCTAGCCCTAACCCTAACCCTAACCCTAACCCTAACCCTAGTCCTAGCCCTAACGCTAACCCTAACCCTAACCCTAAACCCAACCCTACCCCTAGCCCTAGGTCTAGCCCTAAGCCTAATGCTAACCCTAAATCTAGCCCTAACCCTAGCCCTAACCCTAACACTAAACCTAGCCCTAGACCTAATCCTAACCCTAACCCTAACCCTAGCCCAGGCCTAAACCTAACACTAACCCTAGCGCTAGAGCTAAACTTAAACCTAGCCCTAGCCCTAGCTGTAGCCCTAGCCCTAACCCTAACCCTAATCTGAGCCCTAGCCCTAAAACTAACCCTAACCCTAGCCCTAGCCCTAGACCTAAGCCTAACGCTAACCCTAAACCTAGACCTAGCCCTAACCCTAACCCTAACGCTAGCGTTAACCCTAACCCTAACCCTAGCCCTAGCCCAGATTCTAACCCTAACCCTATCCCTAACCCTATCCCTAGTCCTAGCCCTAGACCTAACCCTAAACCTAACCCTAGCACTAACACTAAACCTAATCCTAAACCTATACCTAGCCCTAGCCCTAACCCCCACCCTTATCCTAGCCCAGGTCCTTGCCCTAGCCCTAACCCTAAAAGTAACCCTAGCCCTAGCCCAAACACTAACCCTAACCAAAGCCCTAGCCCTTGCCCTAGACCTAACCCTAACCATAACCCTAGCTCTAGCCCTAGCCCTAACCCTAATGCTAACCCTAGCCCTAGCTCTTGCCCTAGACCTAACACTAACCCTAACCCTAACCCTAACCCTAACCCTAAACCTAGACCTAGCCCTTACCCTAGACCTAAGCCTAGCCTTAACCCTAACGCTAGCCCTAGTGCTAACCCTAGCCATAGCCCTAAACCTAACCATAGCCCAGGCACTTGACTAACGCTAACCCTAATCAGAGCCCTAGCCAAACCCTAACGCTAACATTTGCTCTAGCGCTAACCTTAAACCTAGCCCTAGCCCTAGCCCTAACACTAACCCTAGCCCTAACCCAAAACCTAAACCTAACCCTAGCCATAGCACTTGCCCTAAGACTAACGCCAACCCTAACCCTAGCACTAGCCGTAACTCTAGCCCTAGTCCTATCCCTAACCCTAACATTAGCCCTAGCCCTAATTCTAACTCTAACCCTAACCCTAGCCCTAGACCTAACCCTAAACCTAACCCTAGCCCTAACACTAACCCTAGTCCTAACCCTAACTCTAGCACTAACCCTAACCCTAACCCTAAGCCTAGCCCTAACCTTAACCCACACCCTAAGCCTAATCCTAGCCCTAGCCCTAACCCTAACCCGAACCATAGCCCTAACTCTAATCCTAAAACTAAACGTAACACTAGACCTAGCCCAAAACCTAACCCTAACTGTAACCCTAACCCTTACCCTATCCCTAACACTAACCCTTACCCTAGCCCTAGCCTTAGCCCTAGCCCTAGCCCAAACCCTAACCCTAACCCTACCCCTAATGCCAACTCTAGCCCTAGCCCTAACCCAAACCCTAACCCTAGTCCTAGACCTCGCCCAAGACCTAACCCTAACCCTAACACTAACCCTAGCCCTAGCCCTCACCCTAACCTTAAACCTAACCCTAAAAGTAACCCTAGCCTTAGCCCTAGCCCTAAACCTAAACCTAACCCTAGGCCTAGCCCTTGCCCTAGACCTAACCGTAACCCTAACACTAGCCCTAGCCCTACCCCTAATCCTAAACCTAACCCTGGCCCTAGACCTTGCCCTAGACCTAACCCTAAACCTAACACTAACCCTAACCCTAACTCTAACCCTAACCCTAGCCCTAGCCCTAGCCCTAACCCTAGCCCTAGCCCTACCCCTAGCCCTAACCCTAACCCTAACCCTAGTCCTAACCTTAACCCTAGCCCTAGCCTTAGCCCTAACCCTAACCCTAATACGAGCCCTAGCCCTAACGCTAACGCTAACCGTAGCCCTAGAGCTAACCTTAAACGTAGCCCTAGCCCTAACCCTAGCCTAGCCCTAAACCTAACAATAATCCAAGCCCTAGCCCTAACCCTAACACTAACCCTAGCGCTAGAGCTAACCTTAAACCTAGACCTAGACCTAGCTCTAGCCCTAGCCCTAACCCTAACCCTAATCCGAGCCCTAGCCATAAAACTAACCCTAACCCTAGCCCTAGCCCTAGCCCTAGACCTAAGCCTAACACTAAGGCTAGCATTAGGTTTAGGTTTAGTGTTAGGGTTAGGGCTTGGGTTAGGTTTAGGTTTAGGGTGTGGGTTAAGGTTAGGGCTAGGTTTAGGGTTAGGCTAGGGTTGGGGTTGGGGTTGGGCTTACGGTTGGGGTTAGGGTTGGGGTTAGCACCAGGGCTAGGTCTAGGGTTAGGTTTAAGGTTAGGGCTAGGGCTAGGGCTATAATTAGGGTTATGGTTAGGGTTATTGCTAGGGTTAGGGTTAGGACTAGGGTTAGTGTTAGGGCTAGTGTAAGATTTAGGATTCGGTCTAGGGCTAGGGCTAGTGTTAGGGTTAGGGTTAGAATTAGGGCTAGGCCTAGATTAGGGTTAGGGTTAGTGCTAGGGCTAGGGTTAGGGTTAGGTTTAGGGCTAGGACTAGGGTTAGGGTTAGGGTTAGGGTTAGGGCTAGGGCTAGGGTTAGGTCTAGGGCTGGGACTAGGTCTAGGGTTACGGTTAGGGTAGGGTTAGAATTAGGGCTAGGGCTAGGATTAGGGTTAGGGTTAGTTTTAGGGTTAGGGTTAGGGTTAGGGTTAGCACCAGGGCTAGGTCTAGGGTTAGGGTTAGGGTTAGGGCTGGGGCTAGGGTTAGGGCTAGGGCTAGGTTTAAGTTTAGCACTAGGGCTAGGGTTAGCGTTAGGGTTACAGCTAGGGCTCGGATTAGGGTTAGGGCTAGGGCTAGGGCTCTCATTAGGGTTAGGGTTAGGGCTAGGGCTAGGGTTAGTTCTAGGGCTATGGTTAGGGTTAGGGCTAGGGTTAGGGTTAGGGTTAGGGCTAGGGCTAGGGCTAGGGCTAGGGCTAGGGTTAGGGTTAGTGTTAGGCTTAGGGTTAGGGTTAGGTCTAGGGAAAGGGCTAGGACTAGGGTTAGGTTTAGGGCTAGGGCTAGGGCTAGGGCCAGGGTTAGGGTTAGGGTTAGGTTTAGGGCTAGGGCTTGGGTTCGGGTTAGGGCTATGTTTAGGGTTAGGTTTAGAGCTAGGGCTAGGGTTAGGGTTAGTGTTAGGGTTAGGGTTAGGTCTAGGGCAAGGCCTAGTGCTAGGGTTAGGTTTAGGGTTAGGGCTAGGGCTAGGGCTAGGTCTAGGGCTAGGGCTAGATCTAGGTCTAGTGCTAGGGCTAGGGTTAGGGTTAGGTTTAGGGTTATGGTAAGGGCTAGGATTACAGTTAGAGTTAGATTTTGGGCTAGGTTTAGCGTTAGCTTTAGGTTTACGGTTAGGGTTAGGTCTCGGGCAAGGGCTAGAACTAGGGTTAGGGTTAGTGTTAGGGCTAGGGCTATGTCTAGGTTTAGCACTATGGATATGGTTAGGGTTAGGTTTAGAGTTAGGGTAATGTTAGGATTAGGGTTTGGTGTTAGCATTAGTGTTGGGATTATATTAGTCTTAGGGCTTATGTTAGAGTTTGGTTAGGGTTAAGGCTACTTTCAGGTTTAGGGTCATTTTTAAGGTTAGATTTAGGGTGAGTGTTAAGGTTGAGTTTGGTGTTATGTCTAGTGTTAGTGTTAGGGTTAGGGTTAGCGCTGGGGTTAGCTCTAGTGTTATGTTTAGTGCTAGGAGTAAGTTTAGTGTCAAGGTTAGTGTTAGGATTAGTGTTAGGTTTAATGCTAGGGTTAGAGCTAGTGTTAGGGTAATGTTTACGTCTAGAGTTAGGGTTAGGTTAGTGCTAGGGTTAGGTTTAGGGTTTGGCTTAGAGTCAGGGCTAGAGTTATTGTTAGTGTTACGGTTAGAATTAGGGCTAGGGCTAGGGTTAGGGCTATGGTCAGGGTCAGAATAAGTTTAGGGTTAGGGGTAGGCCTAGGGCTATGGCTAGGTCTCGTGCTAGGTGCAGGGCTAGGGTTAGGGTTCGGGTTTGGTGTATGGTTAGGTTTAAGGTTAGGTTTAGGGTTAGGGTTAAGGTTAGGGTTAGGGCTAGGCCTAGGGCTAGAGCTAGAGTTATTGTTAGCATTAACATTAGGGTTAGTGTTAGGGTATGGGGTAGGGCTAAGGTTAGGCTTAGCATTAGCATTAGTGTTAGGGTTAGTGCTTGGGCTAGGGCTAGGGTTAGTGTTAAGACTAAGGTTAGTGTTAGGGTTAGCACTAGTGTTGCGATTAGGGCTAGGATGAGTGTTAGGTTTACGGTTAACACTAATGTTAGGGTTATTGTTAGTTTTAGAGCTAGATTTAGGTTAGGGGTTAGGGATAGGTTTAGGGTTAGGTTTAGTGCTAGGTTTAGGGTTGATTTATGGGTAGGGTTAGAGTTCAGATTAGGGCTAGTGTTAGTGTTATGGTTAGGATTGGCTTAGCCTTAGGGTTAGGGTTAGGATTAGGATTAGTTTTAGGGCTACTGTTAGAGTTAGGGTTTGTATTAGAGCTAGGGTTAGGGTTAGGGTTAGGTTTACAGCTTAGGTTTAGAGCGAGGGTTAGGGTTAGTGTTAGCCTTATGTCTAGTGTTAGGGTTAGGGTTAGGGTTAGGGTTTGGGCTGGGGTTAGCAATAGTGTTATGATTAAGGCTTGAATGAGGATTAGGGTTAGCATTAAGGATAGTGTGAAGGTGAGGGTTTGGCTTAGGGTTACTTTTGGTTTTAGGGTTAGGGCTAGGGTTAGGACTAGGGTTATGGCTAGGTTTAGGGTTAGGGTTGGGCTAGGCTTAGGGTTAGGGTTATGGTTTGGATAGGGTTAGGTTTAGTGCTAGGGTTACAGTTAGGTTTTGGGTTAGGCCTAGGGTTAGGGCTATGGTTAGGTTTAAGATTAGGTTTAGGGCGAGGGTTAGTGTTACGGTTAGTGTTATGTCTCATGTTAGGGTTAGGGGTAGGGCCATGGCTGAGGTTGTGCTAGTGTTATGATTAGGGCTAGGGTTAGGGTTAGGTCTAAGATTATTGTTAGGGTTCACATTAGGTTTAATGTTAGTATTAGGGCTAGTCTTAGTTTTAAGGTTAGGGTTAGGGTTAAGGTGAGGGATAGGGTTAAAGTTAGGGTTTTGGTTAGGGCTAGTGTTAGTGTTAGGGTTCTAGTGAGGACTAGTGTCAGGGTTTGGGTTAGGTTTGGGTTACATTTGGGGTGAGGGTTGGGGTTATGGTTACTCTTATGTTTCATGTTAGGGTTGGGGTTAGGGCTAGTTCTGCGGTTTGCACAAGGGCTAAGATTAATTCTAGGGTTCCAGTTAGGGTAAATGTTAGTTTTAGGGTAGGATGAGTGTAACAGACACAGCTTACAGGGTGTCTGTCACCTGGGTGTATATAGAAGAAGCATACGAGAGTTCTGTAGCCTTAGTGCAGGTGAAGCAGTTTACAGGGCTTCTGTAGCTAAGTGAACGAGATGCAACTTCCGGGAATTCAATAGCCCAAGTGTAGCAAGCGCAGCTTAGGGGAGGTCTGTAACCTGGGTATAGCGAGAGGAGGTATACGGGAGATTTGTAGCCTTAGTGTAGGAGACACAGTGTCCAGTGCTAATGTAGCGTGAGTGTAGCGGACACAGCTTAGGGGATATGTGTAACCTGGGTGTACAGAGAAGCTGTATATTGAAGTTCTGTCCCTTAGTGTA
>JADBBT010001889.1:0-13716 GCA_015711505.1 Sylvilagus bachmani | reverse complement strand
TAAACCTAGCCCTAAAATTAAACCTAGACCTAACCCTAACCGTAACCCTAACCCTACCACTAACACTAGCCCTAGCAATAGCAATGGCAGTAACCCTAAACCTAGCCCTAGCCCTAGCCCTAGCCCTAACCCTAACCCTAACCCTAACCCTAACACTATCCCTAATGCTAAGCATAGCCCTAGCCATAGACCAAGACTTAACCCTAATCCTAGCCCTAGCCCTAGCCCTAGATCAAGAAATAACCCTAATCAACCCATAACCCTAACATTAACCATAACCGTACCCTAACACAAACCCTAACACTAACACTAGCCCTAGCCCTGGACCAAGTCCTAAACCTAACCCTAAACCTAGCCCTAGCCCTAGCCCTAGACCTAACCCTAGCCATAAACCTAACCCTAACACTCGCCCTAGCCATAACCGTAACCCTAACCCTAGCCCTAGAATTAACCCTAAACCTAACCCTAGCTCTAGTCCTAGCCCTAGCCATACCACTAACCCTAACCCTAACATTAGGCCTAGCCCTAACCATAGCCCTAACCCTAACCCTAACCCTAGCCCTAGCCTTAGACCTAACCCTAACCCTAAATCTAACCATAACCCTAGCCTTAACCCTAACCGTATACCTAACCCTAGCTCTAGCCCTAGTCCTAACCTTAACCGTAACCCTAGCCCTAGCCCTAGCCCTAGCCCTAATCCTAAACCTAACCCTAACCCTAGCTCTAGCTCTACAACTAACACTAAGCTAACACTAGGCCTAGGTCTAGCCCTAACCCTACACCTAACCCTAACACAAAACAGAAACTGAACCCTAAACCTAATCCTAACACTAGCCCTAGCACTAGCAATACCCCTAACTCTAACCCTAACACTAGACATAGCCCTAGCACTAACCCTAAACCTAACCCTAACCTTAACTCTAGCCCTAGCCCTAAACCTAAACCTGACGTAGCCCTAGCTCTAGCCCTAGACCTAGCGCTAGCACTAACACTAACCCTAACCCTAACCATAACCCTTGCCCTAGGCATAACCCTAAACCTAACCCTGGCCCTAGCCCTAACCCTAACCACAACCCTAGCCCTAAACCTAGCACTAACACTAAAGTTAACCATAGCCCTAGCCCTAGCCAGAGGCCTGGCCCTAAACCGAATCCAAGCCATAGCCCTAGCCCTAGCATTAGACCAAGGCCTAACACTAATCCTAACCCTAGCCCTAGCCCAAGCCCTAGCACTAACCCTAACCCTAAAGCTAAGCAGAGCCCTAACCCTAGGCCTAACCCTAACCCTAAACTTAGCCCTAGCGATAGCCCTAACCCTAACCCTAAACCTAACCCTAACCTTAAAACTAGGCCTAGCCCTAACCCTAATCCTAACCCTAGCCCTAGTCCTAGTCCTAGCCCTAGCCCTAACCCTAAACCTAACCCTAACCCTAGCCCTAGCTCTAGAACTAACACTAAACTAACACTAGGCCTAGATCTAGCCCTAACCCAAAACCTAACCCTAACCCGAAACCGAAACCAAACCCGAAATTTAATCCTAACACTAGCCCTAGCACTAGCAATAGCCCTAACACTAACCCTAAACCTAGCCCTAGCCCTAGCCCTAACCCTAAACCTAACCCTAAAGCTAAGCATAGACTTAGCACTAGCCCAAGCCCTAGCCTTAATCCAAGCCCTAGCCTTAGCTCTATACCAAGCCCTAACCCTAACCCTAACCCTAGCCCTAGCCATTGCCCTAGGCCTAAACCTAACCCTAACACTAGAACTGCGCCTAGCCCTAGCCCTAACCCAAAAGCTAACCCTAACCTTAACACTAGGCCTCGCCCTAAACCTAAACCTAACCCTAGCTTTAGCACTAGCCCTAGCCCTAACCCTAACCCTAACCCCAAACCTAGCCCTAACCCTCATCCTAGCCATAAACCTAAGCCTAAACCTAGCCCTAGACCTAGCCCTAAACCTAACCCTAGCACTAGCCCTAACCCTAAACCTAACGCTAGCCCTAACCCTAGCCATAACCCTAAACCTAAACCTAACCCCAAACCTAGCCGTAGGCCTGGCCCTAACCTAACCCTAACCGTAGCCCTAACCCTAACCCTAGCCCTAGCCCTAGCCCTAGCCCTAACCCTAAACCTAACCCTAAACTTAACCCTAGCCCTAGCCCTAAACCTAAAACTAACCCTAGCCCAGGACCTAGTTCTATCACTAGCACTAGCCCTAACCCTAAACCTAACCCTAGCCCTAGCCCTAACCTTAACCCTAGCCCCAGCCCTAGCCCTAGCCCTAATCCTAAGCCTAACCCTAGCCCTAGCTCTAGAACTAACACTAAACTAAACTAGGCCTAGGTCTAGCCCTAACCCTAAACCTAACCCTAAGCCGAAAACGAACCCTTAACCTAATCCTAACACTAGCCGTTGCACTACCAATAGACCTAACCCTAAACCTAACCCTAGCCCTAGCCCAAGCCCTAGCCCTAAACCTAGCCCTAGCCCTAGCCCTAGACCAAGCCCTAACCCTAATCCTAACCATAACCCTAACACTAACCCTAGCCCTAGACCAAGGCCTAACCCTAACCCTAACCCTAGCTCTAGCCCTAACCCTAACCCTAACCCTAACCCTAGCCCAAACGATAATCCTAACCCTAGCCCTAGACCTAGCCCTAACCCTAGCCCTAGCCCTAAACCTAACCCTAACCCTAGCCTAAAACCTAACCGTATACCTAACCCTAACCTTAGCCCAAGCCCTAACCTTAACCCCAGCCCTAGCCCTAGCCCTAGTCCTAGCCCTAAACCTAACACTAACCCTAGCCCTAGCTCTAGAACTAACACTAAACTAACACTAGCCTAGGTCTACCCCAACCCTAAACCTAACCCTAACCCAAAACCGAAGCCTAAACCTAATCCTAACACTACCCATTGCACTAGCAATAGCCCTAACCCTAAACCTAACCCTAGCCCTAGCCCAAGCCCTAGCCCTAAACCTAGCCCTAGCCCTAGCCCTAGACCAAGCCGTAACCCTAATCCTAAACATAACCCTAACACTAACCCTAGCTCTAGCCCTAGACCAAGGCCTAACCCTAACCATAAACCTAGCCCTAGCACTAGGCCTAGCCCTAGCCCTAACGCTAACCCTAACTTTAACCCTAGCCCTTGCCCTAGGCCTAACCCTAACCCTAACCCTAGCCCTAGCCCTAGCCCTAGCCCTAGCCCTAAAGCTAAACCTAACCCTAACCTTAACACTAGGCCTAGCCCTAACCCTAACATTAACCCTAGCCCTAGTCCTAGCCCTAGCCCTAACACTAACCCTAACCCTGACCCTAGCCCTAGACCTAGCCCTAGCCCTAACCCTAACCCTAACTCTAAAACTAACCCTAGTCCTAGACCTAAACCTAACCCTAACTCTAGCCCTAGCCCTAGCCCTACCATAATCTTAACCCTATCCATAACCCTTGCCTTAGCCCTAACCCTAACCCAACCCTAGCACTAGCCCAAGCCTTAACCCTAACCCTAACCCAAAACCTAACCCCAACCAAACCCCAAACCCAACCTTAATCCTAGCCCTAGCCCTAGCCCTCGCAATAAACCTAAACCTAGCCCTAAACCTAGCCCTAAGCCTAACACTAACACTAACCCTAACCCTTGCCCTAGCCCCAACCCTACCATTAACCCTAACACTAACCATAGCCCTAACCCTAACCCTTACAGTAACCCTAACACTAACCCAAACCCTTAGCCTAGTAATAGCCCAACCCTAGCCCTAACCCCAATCCTACCCCTAAAAGCTAGCCCTAGCCCTAAGCCTAAACCTAAACTTCGCACTAGCCCTAACCCTAACCCTAAGCCTAGCCCTAACCATAACCGTAATCATAACACTAAACGTAGCCCTAGCCCTAACCCTAACCTGAGCCCTAGCCCTAGCCGTAGCCATAACCCTAATGCTAACCCTAGCCCTAGCCGTAGCCCTAACCGTAACACTAAACCTAAACCTAGCACTACCCTAAACCTAACCCTAACCCGAAACCTAACAACAGCCCTAGCCTTAGCCCTAGCCCTAGCCCTAGCCCTAGGCCTAGCCCTAGCCCTAACCCTAAACTAACCCTAAACCTAACTGTAGCCCTAGCCCTAACCCTAACTCTAAGGCTTCCCTAACCATAACTGTAAACCTAACCCTAACCCCAGCACTAGCCCTAAACCTAACCAGAGTCCTACCCTAGGCCTAGCCCTAACCCAAACCTAACCCTAGACCTAAAACTAACCCTAGCCCTAACCCTAACCGTAACCCTAACCCTACCACTAACACTAGCCCTAGCAATAGCAATAGCCCTACCACTAACCCTAACCCAAGCCCTAGCCCTAGCCCTAACACTAAACCTAACCCTAAAGCTAAGCATAGCCCTAGCCCTAGCCCTATTCCTAGCCCTAGCACTAGCCCTAACCCTAGACCAAGCCGTAACACTAATCCTAAAAATAACCCTAACACTAACCATAGCCGTAGCCCTAACACAAACACTAACCCTAACCCTAGCCCTAGCCCTATCCCTAGCCCTAACCCTAACCCTAACCCTAACCCTAGCCCTTGTCCTAGGCCTAACCCTAACCCTAACACTAGCCCTAGACTTAACACTAAACCTAACCCTAAACTTAACACTAGCCCTAGACCTAAACCTAACCCTAACCCTAGCCCAGGCCCAGCCCTAGCCCTAGCCCTAACAATAACACTAACCCTAACACAAACCCTCGCCCTAGTCATAACCCTAACCCTAACCCTAACACTAACCCTAACCCTAGCCCTAGCCATAACCCTAAACCTAACAATAGCCCTAGTCCCAGCCGTAGCCATAACACTAACCTTAACCTTAACCCTAGCCCTAGTCCGAGCCCTAACCCTAACCCTAAAGCTAACCATAGCCCTAGCCCTAGCCCGAGCCCTAGCCCTAGCCCTAAACCTAAACCTAGCCCTAAAACTAGCCCTAACCCTAAACCTAAACCTAACCCTAGCCCTAGACCTACCCTTAACGCTAACCCTAGCCCTAACCCTAGCCCTAACCCTAACCCTAAACCTAACCCTAGCCCTAGCACTAGCCCTAGGCCTAACACTAACCCTAACCCTAACCGTAACCCTAGCCCTAGCACTAACCCTAAACCTAACCCTAACGCTAGCCCTAAACCTAACCCTAGCCCTGGCCCTAGCCATAACACTAACCCTAACCCTAGACTTAACACTAACCGTATACCTAACCCTAACCCTAGCCCTAGCCCTAACCTTAACCCTAACTCTAGCCCTAGCCCTAGCCCTAAACCTAACCCTAAACCTAACCCTAGCCCTAGTCCTAGCCGTAGCCATAACAGTAACCCTAACACTAATGCTAGCACTAGCCCTAAACCTAACCCAAACCCTAACCCTATCCCTGACCCTAGCCCTAGCCCTAGCCCTAGCACGAACCCTACCCTAGCCCTAAACCTAACCCTAACACTATCCTTAACCCTAACCGTATACCTAAACCTAACCCTAGCCCTAGCTCTAACCTTAACCCTAGCCCTAGCCCTAGCCCTAGCCCTAAACCTAAACCTAAACTTAGACCTAGCTATAGAACTAACACTAAACTAACACTAGGCCTAGATCTAGCCCTAACCCTAAACCTAACCCTAACCCGAAACCGAACCCTAAACCTAATCCTAACACTAGTACTAGCACTAGCAATAGCCCTAACCCTAACAATAACCCTAACCCTAGCCCTAGCCCAAACCCTAGCCCTAAACCTAACCCTAGCCCTAGCCCTAGACCAAGGCCTAGCCCTAACCATAACCCTAAACCTAAACCTAAACCTAACCCTAACCCTAGCCCTTACCTTAGGCCTAAACCTAATCCTAACCCTAGCCCTAGCCCTAGACCTAGCCCTTACCCTAAACCTAAACCTAAACTTAACTCTATACCTAGCCCTAACCCTAACCTTAACCCTAATCCTAACCCTAACCCAAGCCCTAGCCCTAGGCCTAACACTAACCCTAACCCTAACGCTAGCCCTAACCCTAGAACTAACCCTAACCCTAACTCTAAAACTAACCCTAGTCCTAGACCTAAACCTAACCCTAACTCTAACCCTAGCCCCAGCCCTACCATAATCTTAACCCTATCCATAACCCTAACCCTAAACCTAGCACTAGACCTAGCCTTAACCCTAATCCTAACACAATACCTAAACCCAACAAAACCCCAAACCCAACCCTAATCCTAGCCCTAGCCCTAGCCCTAACAATAAACCTAAACCTATCCCTAAACCTAGCCCTAATCCTAACACTAACCACAGCCCTAGCCCTAACCCTAACAGTAACCCTAACACTAACCCAAACCATAAGCCTAGTCCTAGCCCTACACCTAGCCCTAACCCCAATACTAACCCTAAACACTAGCCCTAGCCCTAAGCCTAAACGTAACCTCGCCCTAGCCCTAACCGTAACCATAAGCCTAGCCCTAACCAAAACCGTAATCATAACCCTAAACGTAGCCCTAGCCCTAACCCTAAACTGAGCCCTAGCCCTAGCCCTAACCCTAACACTAACCCTAGCACTAGCCCTAACCCTAGCCCTAAACCTAAACCTAGCACTAGACCTAAACCTAACCCTAACCCGAAACCTAACCATAGCCCTAGCCCTAGCAGCAGCCCTCGCCCTAGCCATAACCCTAACCCTGACCCTAGCCCTAGCCCTAACCCTAACCCAAAACCTAGCCCTAGACCTAACCCTAAACCTAACCCTAACCCGAAACTGAACCGAACCCTAAACCTAATCCTAACACTAGCCTTGGCACTAGCAATAGCCCTTACCCTAACCCTAAACCTAGCTCTAGCCCTAGCCCTAACTCTAACCGTAACCCTAAAGCTAAGCATAGCCTTAGCCCTAGCCCAAGCCCTAGCTCTAATCCTAGACCTAGCCTTAGCCCTAGAACAAGCCCTAAGCCTAATCCTAGCCATAACCCTAACACTAACCCTAGCTCTAGCCCTAGACCAAGCCCTAACCCTAACCCTTACCCTAGCCCTAGCACTAGCCCTAGCCCTAACCCTAACCCTAACCCTAACCATAGCCCTAGCTCTACAACTAACACTAAACTAACAGTAGGTTAGATCTAGCCCTAACACTAACCAAACCCCGAAACCGAAACCGAACTTTAAACCTAATCCTAGCACTAGCCCTAGCACTAGTAATAGCCATAACCCTAACCCTAGCCCTAGCCCTAGCCCTAGCCCTTACCCTAAACCTAACCCTAAAGCTAACCATAGCCCTAGCCCTAGGCCAAGCGGTAGCCCTAAACCTAATCCTAGCCCTAGCCCTAGAACAAGCCATAACACTAACCCTAAACCTAACACTAGCCCTAGACCTAACCTTAAACAAAAGCCTAGCCCTAACCCTAGGCCTAACCCTAAACCTAACCCTAAACCTAAACCTAACCCTAGCCCTAGCACTAGCACTAGCCCTAGCCCTAGCGCAGGCCTATACCTAGCCCTATCTCTAAACCTAGGTTTAGCCGTAACCCTAACCCTAACCCGAACCCTAACCCTAGCCCTAGACCTAATCTTAACCCTAACCCTAGCCCTAGCCCTAGCCCTAGCTCTAGAACTAACACTAAACTAACACTAGGCCTAGATCTAGCACTAGCCCTAAACCTAACCCTAACCCAAAACCTAACCATAGCCCTAGCCCTAGCCCTAGCCCTAACCCTAACCCTAACCGTAAACCTAAACCTAACCCTAACCCTAACCCTAGCCCTAGCCCTAGCCCTAAACTTAACACTAACCCTAACCCTAGCCCTAGCCCTAGCCCTAACCCTAATACTAACCCTAAACCTAACCCTAGCCCTAGCCCTAACCCTAACTCTATGGCTTCCCTAACCATAACCGTAAACCTAACCCTAACCCGAGCCATAGACCTAAGCCTAACCAGAGCCCCAGCCCTAGGCCTAGCCCTAACCTAAACCTAGCCCTAGAACTAAAACTAACCCTAGCCCTAACCCTAACCATAACCCTAACCCTACCACTAACACTAGCCTTAGCACTAGCAATAGCCCTAACCCTAAACCAAGCCCTAGCCCTAGACCTAGACCTAACCCTAACCCTAAACCTAAAGCTAAGCATAGCCCTAGCCCTTTCCCTAGCCCTAGACCTAGCCCTAGCCGTAACCCTAGCCCTAGCCCTAGACCAAGACCGAACCCTAATCCTAACCATAACCCTAACACTAAACATAGACGTAGCCCTAACCCAAAACCTAACACTAACCCTAGCCCTAGCCCTAGCCCTAACACTAATCTTAACCCTAAACCTAGCCGTAGCCCTAGAACTAACCCTAACCCTAACTCTAAAACTAACCCTAGTCCTAGACCTAAACCTAACCCTAACTCTAGCCGTAGCCCCAGCCCTACCATAATCTTAAGTCTATCCATAATCCTAGCCTTAGCCCGAACCCTAACCCTAAACCTAGCACTATCCCTAGTCTTAACCCTAACCCTAACACAAAACCTAAACCGAACAAAACCCGAAACCCAACCCTAATTTTAGCCCTAGCCCTAGCCCTAACAATAACCCTTAACCTAGACCTAAACCTAGCCCTTAGCCAAACCCTAACCCTAACCATTGCCCTAGCCTCAACCCTAACAGTACCTTAACACTAACCATACCCTAGCCCTAACCCTAATGTAACCCTAACACTAACCCAAACCCTAAGCCCAGTCCTAGCCCTAGACCTAGCCCTAACCCCAATACTAACCCTAAACCCTAGCCCTACCCCTAAGCCTAAACCTAAACCTTGCCCTAGCCCTGACCGTAACCCTAAGCCTAGCCCTAACCATAACCGTAATCATAACCCTAAACCTAGCCCTAGCCCTAACCCTAACCTGAGCCCTAGCCCTAGCCCTAGCCCTAGCCCTAACTCTAACCCTAACCCTAACCCTAGCCCTAGCCGTAGCCCTAACCGTAACCCTAAATGTAAACCTAACCCTAGCCCTAAACCTAACCCTAACCTGAAACCTAACCATAGCCCTAGCCCTAGCACTAGCCCTCGCCCTAGCCATAACCCTAACACTAACCCTAGCCCTAGCCCTAACCCTAACCCAAACACTAGCCCTAGCCCTAACCCTAAACCTAACCCTAACATGAAACCGAAACCGAAACCTAAATCTAATCCTAACACTAGCCTTAGCACTAGCAATAGCCCTAACCCTAACCCTAGCTCTAGGCCTAGCCCTAAACCTAACCGTAACCCTAAAGAAAAGCATAGCCTTAGCCCTAGCCCAAGCCCTAGCCCTAATCCTAGCCCTAGCCTTAGCCCTAGAACAAGCCCTAAACCTAATGCGAACCATAGCCCTAACACTAAACCTAGCCCTAGGCCTCACGCTAACCCTAACACTAGCACTAGCCCTAGCCCTAACCCTAACCCTAACCCTAACCCTAGCCCTAGCTAGAACTAACACTAAACTAACACTAGGCCTAGATCTAGACCTAACCCTAAACCTAAACCTAACCCGAAACCGAACCCTAAACCTAATCCTAACACTAGCCCTTGCACTAGCAATACACATAGCCCTAACCCTAAACCTAGCCCTAGCCCTAGCCCTAACCCTAACCCTAAACCGAAACCTGACTCTAGCCCTAGCACTAGCCCTAGCCCTAGCCCTAACCCTAAACCTAGGCTTAGCCCTAACCCTAACCCTAACCCTAACACTAACCCTAACGCTAACCCTAACCCTAGCCCTAACCTTAACCCTAACCCTAGCCCTAGCCCTAGCCCTAGCCCTAAACTTAACCATAACCATAGCCCTAACTCTAGAACTAACACTAAACTAACACTAGGCCTAGAACTAGCCCTAGACCTAAACCTAACGCAGACCCGAAACCTAACCATAGCCCTAGCCCTAGCCCTAACCGTAAACATAACCCTAACCCTAACCCAGCCCTAGCACTAGCCCTAAACTTAACCCTAACCCTAACCCTAACCCTAGCCCTAGCCCTAGCCCTAACCCTAATCCTAACCCTAAAGCTGACCATAGCCCTAGCCCTAACCCTAACTCTATGGCTTCCCTAAACATTACCGTAAACCTAACCCTAACCCTAGCTCTAGCCCTAACCCGAACCAGAGCCCTAACCCTAGGCCAAGCCCTAACCTAAACCTAAACTTAGCCCTAAAACTAAAGCTAGCCCTAACCCTAATCGTAACCCTAACCCTACAATAACACTAGCATTAGCACTAGCAATAGACCTAACCCTAACCCAAGCCCTAGCCCTAGCCCTAGCCCTAGCCCTAACCCTAACCGAAACCCTAAAGCTAAGCAGAGCCCTAGCCATAGCCCTAGCCCTTTCCCTAGCCCTAGCCCTAGACCAAGACCTACCCCTAATCCTAACCATAACACTAACACTAAACATAGCCGTAGCCCTAACCCAAAACCTAACACTGACCCTAGCCCTAGCCTAGCCCTAGACCAAGCCCTAACCCTAACCCTAGCCCTAGCCCTAGCCCTAGCCCTAGCCAGAGCCCTAGCCCTAGCATAGCCCTAGCCCTAACCCTAACCCTAGCCCTAGCCCTAACCCTAACCCTAATCCTTGCGTAGACCTAAACCTAAACCTAACCCTAGCCCTAGCCCTAACCCTAGGCCTAACCCTAAGCCTAAACCTAACCCTAACACTAGCCCTAGCACTAGCCCTAGACCTAGACCTAGACCTAACCCTAGCCCAAGCACTAACCCTAAACCTAGGCCTAGCCCTGAACCTAACCCTAGCCCTAGCCCTAGCCCTAGCCTTAGCCCTAACACTAACCCTAGCCCTAGCACTAGCGGTAGCCCTAGCCCTAGCCCTAGCCCTAGTCCTACTCCTAGCCTTAACCCTAAACCTAGGCCTAGCCCTAACCCTAACCCTAACCCTAAAACTAACCTAACCCTAGATCTAGTTCTTGGCCTAGCCGTAGATCTAGCCGTAGCCCTAATCCTAAACCTAGCCCTAGACCTAAACCTAGCCCTAACCTAGCCCTAGACCAAGGCCTAACCCTAACCCTAACCCTAGCCCTAGCACTAGCCCTAGCCCTAACCCTAACCCTAACCCTAGCTCTAGCCCTAACCGTAACCCTAACCATAACCCTAGCCCTAGCCCTAACACTAAACCTAACCTTAACCTTAATATCCCTAGACCTAAACTTAAACCTAACACCAGCCCTAGCCCTAGCCCTATCCCTAACCCTAACCCTAGCCCTAGCCCTAACCCTAACCCTAAACCTAACCCTAGCCCTAGCCCTAACCCTAACCCTAACCCTAGTCCTAGCCCTAGCCCTAATCCTAGCCCTAACCCTAAACCTAGGCCTAGACCTAACCATAACCCGAAACCTAACCCTAACCCTAGCCTTAACCCTAACCATACACCTAACCCTAACCCTAGCCCTAGCCCTTACCTTAACCCTAGTCCTAGCCCTAGCCCTAGCAATAGCCAGAAAGATAACCCTAACCCTAACGCTAGCCCTAGCTCTAGAACTAACACTAAACTAACACTAGGCCTAGATCTAGCCCTAACCCTAACCCTAACCATAATCCAACAGCAAAACCGAACCCTAAACCTAATCCTAACACTAGCCCTAGCACTAGCAATAGCCCTAGCCCTAAACCTAACCCTAGCCCTAGCCCTAGCCCTAACCCTAACCCTAACCCTAAAGCTAAGCATAGCCCTAGCCCAAGCCCTAGCCTAATACTGGCCCTAGCCTTAGCCCTATAACAAGCCCTAACCCTAATCCTATTCATAACCCTAAAACTAAACCTAGACCTAGCCTTAGACCAAGCCATAACCCTAACCCTAACCTTAGCCCTAGCCCTAGCCCTAGCCCTAACCCTAATCATAACCCTAACCCTAACCATAACCCTAACCCTAACCCTTGCCCTAGGCCTAACCCTAACCCTAACCCTAGCCCTAGCCTTAGTCCTAGCCCTAACACTAACAAAAACCCTAACCCCAACAATAGCTCTAACACTAGCCCTAAGCATAACCCCAACACTAACTATCGCCCTAACCCTATCACTAACCCTAAAACTAGTCATAACCATAACCATAACCCAAACCCTAACTCTAGCTCTAGCCCTAGCCCTAATCCGAGCCCTAGTACTAGCCCTAGCCCTAGACCTAACCCTAATCCTAGCACTAAACCTAACACTATCCCTAACCCTAACCGTAACCCTAACCGTAACCCTAACCCTAGGCATAGCTCTAGCCCTAACACTGACCCTAACCCTAACCCTAACCCTCGCCCTAGCCATAACCCTAAACCTAACCCTAGCCCTAGCCCTAAACCTAACACTAGCCCTAGCCCTAACCCTAAACCTAACCCTAGCCCTAGCCCTAGCCCTAGAAGTAGCCGTAAACCTAACCCTAAATATAACCCTAACCCTAGCCTTAACCCTAACTGTATACATAACCCTAACCCTAGCCCTAGCCCTAAACTTAACCCTAGCCCTAGCCCTAGCCCTAAACCTAACCCTAACCCTAGCCCTAGCTCTAGAACTAACACTAAACTAACACTAGGCCTAGATCTAGCCCTAACCCTAAACCTAACCCTAACCCGAAACCGAAACTGACGCCTAAACCTAATCCTAACACTAACCCTAGCACTAGCAGTAGCCCTAACCCTAACCCTAACCCTAGACCTAGCCCTAGCCCTAATCTTAAACCTAACCCTAACCTTAACACTAGCCCTACCCCTAATCCTAAACCTAACCCTAGCCCTAACTCTAGCCCTAGCCCTAGCCCTAGCACTAACACTAACCCTAACCCTAACCTAACCCTCGCCATAGCCATAACCCTAACCCTAACCCTAGCCCTTGCCCTAGGCCTAACCCTAACCCTAATCCTAGCCCTAGCCTTAGCCCTAGCCCTAACCCTAAACCTAACCCTAATCTTAACACTAGCCCTAGCCCAAAACCTAAACCTAACCCTAGGCCTAGACCTAGCCATAACACTAACCCTAACTCTAATCTTAACACTAGTCCTAAACCTAAACCTAACCCTAACTCTAGCCCTAGCCTTAGCCCTAGCCATAACGTTAACCCTATCCATAACCCTAGCCTTAGCCCCAACCCTAACACTAACCCTAGCACTAGCCCTAGCGTTAAATCTAACCGTCACCCAAAACCTAGCCCCAACCAAAACCCAAACCCAATCCTAATCCTAGCCCTTGCCCAAGCCCTAACAATAACCCTAAACCTAGCCCTAACCATAACTGTAATCATTACCATAAATCTAGCCCTAGCTCTAACTCTAACCTGAGCCCTAGCCCTAGCCCTAGAAATAGGCCTAACCCTAACGCTAACCCTAGCCCGAGCCGTAGCACTAACCGTAACCCAAAACCTAACCCGAACCCTAGCCCTAGCCCTAGCCCTAGCCCTAACACTAACCCTAACCCTAACCCTATACCTCGACCTAGCCATAAACCTAACCCTAACCCTAACCCTAGCCCTAGCCGTAACCCTAAAACTAACTGTAGCCCTTGCCCTAGCCATAACCCTAACACGAAACCTAACCCTAACCCTAGCCTTAAACCTAACCACATACCTAACCCTAATCCTAGCCCTAGCCCTTACCTTAACCCTAGCCCTAGCCCTAACCCTAACCCTAGCCCTAGCCCTAACCCTAAACCTAACCCTAGCCCTAGCCCTAACCCTAACCTTAACCCTAACCCTAGCCCTAGCCCTACCCCTAAACCTA
>JADBBT010001888.1:0-13719 GCA_015711505.1 Sylvilagus bachmani | reverse complement strand
TCCTCCTGCCCCCTCCTGCCCCCTCCTGCCCCCTCCTGCCTCCTCCTGCCTCCTCCTGCCCCCTCCTGCCCCTCTGGGTGCTTGCATGCAGCCGCAGGCCCACGCGGTTCACTGAGGTGTTTGGGGGTGGGGAAAGAGACATTTCAAGGCTCAGATGGAATTAGACTTCCCGCTGGCTTGCAACACTCAGAAGGGGGTAGAAACACACAAACCTTGAGGCCGGCACTGTGGTGTAGCCGGTAAAGGCCCTGTTTACAGTGCCAGCATCCCATATGGGAGCCAGTTCAAGTCCTGGCTGCTTTACTTCTGATCCAGCTCCCTGCTGATGGCCCGGGCGAGCAGAAGATGGCCCAAGTACTTAGGTCCCTGCACCCACATGGGAGACCCGCAAGAAGCTCCTGGCTCCGGGCTGCAGGCTTCAGACTGGCCCAGTTCCAGCTGTTGCAGCCATTTGGGGAGGGATCCAGTGCATGGTTCTGTCCTTCCCTCTCTCTCTGACTCTGCCTTTCAAAAAAATAAATAATTTCTTTTTAGAAAGAAATACACAAACCTACATGTTTGAAGAATAGGAAGCTGGGAAGTGTGTGTTCTGTGTGCAGGGACTTCAAGGCACAATCTGATTTAAAACCAGCCAGTTTCCTGGGATGTCTCCAAAAGGCACGGTTCTCCCAGGGCCCCAGAGCCGGCCAATCCCGCTGTTCCAATTAGCATATTCAGCGTTCTCCCCAGAAGCAGGTCAGCCTGCAGCTGCGGCACGGGCTCCGAGCAGCATCCTGCTAAGCAGATGTTCAGGGTCTGCCCAGAACATCAATTTCAGCAGTGCCCAGAGCGAGTCGGGGGGCCGGGCCCTGTCGGGATGCGGCCAGTGTGGAGCGTCCTCTGCAGGGCGCCGCGGGCCCTGGCGTGGCTGCGGGAGGCGAGGATGCCGCTCGTTCTACATCCTCTTCCCGGCCCGCAGAGCTGCTGCGTGGCCCGAGTCCAGCTCGTTACCTGTGTAATTTATCTCAGGCGCCGCGGAAGCAGCCAAGCCACAGATGCACCGGCTTCTCTGCGACTTCTCCTGGAGATTTAGGGGACAGACAGCCTCCAACGCAGAGGAGTCGAAGCCAGAAATGAGATAATTAGGCAACAAACAAAAGAGCCCAGATGAGGAAGCGGCCCAGAGCAGGAGCGCTCGTTCCACCACAGTGGTCGGCGTCAGCCTCGGCAGCAACCAGAGGGCGAGTGTGCAAAGACCGCGGGTGTTCGCTGGGCCCAGCCGGGCCCTGCCGAGGGAACACGGGTCCGCAGGGATCCATGGGCACAGTCGAGGGGAGGCGATGAGGATGCGCCAGCCGTGCCGAATGTGAATCTTGGGCCACCACGATTACTCGCCGGGAAGCGCGCGTCCAGGGCCGAGCAGACGGTAGCTGGGCAGATGTCCTCGCAGAGCTTCTGCCTCGGGGGGGGGGGGGAGGAGTGGCCCCTGCGGTCCAGGCAGAGTCTGCTCATCGCCCTCAGGGCGCCGTGCGGGACGTCCCTCCTTCCTCCCTCTCCCCCGACTTCATTTATTTAGTCTTCTGTCCGGGTGCACGCAGTGGGCGTGTTCTGACTGGCAAGAGTCACCTTTATGGTAAGTGTGTGTCACAGGGTGCTCTGGGCCTGCAGACAGCAACCCACGGGCACGTGCCTGCTCCGTGGCCAGCAGGCATCACCTGCTCCGTGGCCAGCAGGCGTCACCCGCTCCGTGGCCAGCAGGCGTCTCCCGCTCCGTGGCCAGCAGGCATCACCTGCTCCGTGGCCAGCAGGCATCACCTGCTCCGTGGCCAGCAGGCGTCACCCGCTCCGTGGCCAGCAGGCGTCACCCGCTGCATGCGTGTGCTGTGGAGGCTCCATCAGCCCCTCTCCTACAAGGATGCTGAGTGCGTTCAGGGCTCACCTGCAAAGGCTGACTCCCCATCTAACGTCACTGACGCATCCCAGCAGCCAAGTCATTGCCGTGTAAGGGACATTGGCAGGTGCAAGCCATGGGGGCGGTCTCTTCAGTGGACTACAGATGCCCGGTGTGGGGAGGATGCCCGCCTGCGGGTGACAGCTCCATTCCTGCAGAGGGAGCTGGCAGCCGGGCCGCCGTGCACCCCTGTCATTGCTGCCTGGAAGTATCCGAGGCCAGGGGGTTCTGGGCACGTTTTTCAGGTGACCTCGTCAGCCACGGGGGCCGGGTGGCTCTCACTGATCTCTCCAGCTTTGACAGAGCTGACCCTGAGGTCAGAGCTTCAGGGTGGCCCCCGCTGCCTGGCCTGCTGTACACCTGCTTGTTGGAGACCGTGGGTGTGACTGGCGTGGGGCGAGAGCGCCTCTCCCGGGGGGGGGGCGTGGAGAGGACGCACGGCCTCGTGGGAAGCGGCTGACTCTGCTTGCAGGGCTGTGCGTGGCTGCTGCTGCTCCGTCCTCGTGCCCTGGGGTGCCCTGTGACTCCCGCTGTGCAGGCTTCCCTGGGACCTGGCTCACTCTGGCCAGGCTGGGCTGACGAGCCACAGATAGCCCAGCCCAGGTGCCTGGATGCCGAGGGGCTCCCCTGCCCTCTTCTCGAGGGACCTGGATCCCTGGTGGCTCCTCTCCTGTCTCCACCACGCGGCTCAGGGTCACCTTGCTGCTCCCGTCAGCACACGGTGCACGCTGTGCAGGCTGTCTTCCATCGCTTCTGCCTTCGTCCCACCATCAGCCGGAGTTAAGAACACGGTCTCAACCCAACTGCAAGCCAGGCCAGGGACGGGGGTCTTCCATGCACCCAGAGGGAGGTGCCGGGGAGCGTCCAGCAGCCCCTCTCTGGCCAGGCACTGCTTCCCGGGGGCGTGGGAATAGAGTAGTTGCCAGGAGCTGGCCAGAGCATGGTGTTTGATGATTGTTTTACTCTAATGTCGCCAGAAGGTGTGTCCAGGTTTGTAATGGATTCTAGCACATGCCAGCAGCAGGGCAGACTACAGGCAGACGTGCCCTCTCCAGAAAGGGGAGCGTCTGCCCAGGGGCTCCACGGTGGCTCTGTCACCTTTGCCTTGTGATGAGGGGGCAGGAATGTTTGTGAGATAGGAGTGAGTCCTGGGGGTAAGGCAGGGTATCTCTGGAACAGGGAGTGAATCTATTTTCTTCCCTAATAAA
This sequence comes from Sylvilagus bachmani, assembly GCA_015711505.1. Taxonomy (NCBI): domain Eukaryota; kingdom Metazoa; phylum Chordata; class Mammalia; order Lagomorpha; family Leporidae; genus Sylvilagus; species Sylvilagus bachmani. Next base: position 10,581 of record JADBBT010001888.1, on the reverse strand, counting down.
GTCCTCTCAGGACTGGCGTGGTGATCTCGGAGGTGTGTCGTAGCTGAATCCACAATGCTAATGATATGCTAATGAGCCTGGGGTTAATGAAGCTGGCCAGACGGCTGACAGTGTGGCTGGCCACTTGGCAGCCCTGGTGGTTTCTGGATTATGATGGGGAAAGTCCTTGAGACTCCCGCCGGCATGCCTGGGCTCTGCTCGTGTCCAGCTGTGTCTGCTCTAACTAAGCTAAGAGAGACTGTCCTGGCGGTGCTGGCCTGGCCCTGCCTTCTGGGCAGCTGTGTGGGTCCCACCCTCAGAGCGAGGCTGGCACCTGCTGCTGGGCCCATTCACAGCCATCGTGAACGAGGGACTTCCTGTTGGCTCGCACTCGGCCCAGCTAACTGCAGCCAGTCCAGGAAGTGCTGCAAGTCAGGCTCGTGTATACAGGCTGCCAAACCTTCAGCTTCCAGTCCACTCCCGGGCCTGGGTCTTGGCAGTTCTGCCCTCAGGGTGGGGGCACGGGAGGTGCATGTGCCCCCCAGGAGCTGGGTCTCAGGGGAGCACGGCACAGGCCTCTGGGGACATGTATGATTCTGTCCCCTGGCCTCTGGTCCAGCAGACCTGAGGATCAATACCGTGTCCTCCATCAGCCCTGCCCATCACTGGGCATCTTCACCGTGGAGTGGCCTGGCCAGCACTGCAGGGCAGCCTGGGACCCTTGCCTGGGGGGCGGCCCCTCTGCTGGGAGCCCCTGGGGCTGTGGTGCTGCCTCGTGCTCTCAGGTGGTGTGTGAGCAAGAGCAAGGCCCGGTTGTTGGCTTCCTGCCGCCTGTTAGCTTCGTCCATCTAAGTCACCACCCATCTCTCCTCGCAGGCTGGGCCCACGTCCTCTGGAGCCTGCCTTGTGTCCTGGCTGGCGGCTGGCTAAGCCTGTCCAAATGGAGGGACGTGGGCACTCCTGGGCCCACATGGTCCTCCTGCTCCTTCTCCAGGGAAGTGGGTCACCTGCCCCACCCAGCCCAGCACAGAGAGGCTATGGTGCACAAAGCCCCTCCCACTGCTGCCCGTGGGGCCATCACCTCCCTCTGTTGCTTGACCTGTGAGGCTGGGGAACAGTCCGCTCACTGTTTTAGGGGGATCTTGGCTGGTGCTGGGCTGTGTGCTCCTGGCATGTTGTATGTTGCACGCAGGGCAGCCCAGGATGCTGGTGGCACTGGGGAGCGGGACGCTGGCTCCCATCACGGCCTGGGCCGAGGCTGTGCTGTGAGCCTCACGTTCAGGGACGGGACCACTGCTTTGGCAGAGTGGGGGCAGAAGAGCTGCCCAGGCCCCAGGAGGTGACCTGCTGGCACCTGCCCAACAGCTAGAAACACCACAGGCACCGGGGCTGCACATTATCAGCTTAGTTCTGGTTTTCAACACTTGAGGATTTTATTTCCAAGCTTGTTTTATCATTGAATGAAAACACTTGAGGGTACAAATTCAATAAGCTTTTCTTTGATGCCTGAGAGACGCAAGGCATGTAGATGTCATATGTCTGTATGTGTATATATACACGAGGCATGGGTACATGTATATGTGTGTATTTACATGTACACACAAGGCATGAATGTGTATATGTATGTATGTGCACACACACACACACACACACACACACAGAGTCTTTCAAGACAGACGCCCGTACATCAGCGAAGGAGAGGCTGCATGGACCGCAGGCCTTCCCAGAGCTGTGGACCCTGCCCGGAAGGGAGCACGTTCTGCTGTTTCCTGAGCAGACTTCTGTGCTGGGGGTCCCCGGGAGTGATGCACAGATCAAGTGCAGAACGGTGCTGTCCATGGTGGCAAGAGTTTGGGGGAACCTCCTTCCCCGGCAGTGTGGAGGCCAGGAAGTACCCCCAGGTGTCCGTGACAGTGGGCGGGAGGAAAGGTGCTACAGAGGTCTGTCTCCTTCCTGTCGCCCACATCTCAAAACCTCCCGTGTCCGTCTGCTACGTGGCTATGTCACAGTTAATGTCACACAGGACCTCGGTCCTCTCCTCCCCCCGCAGGAAGTGCCTGAGACCCCCTCACCCTCCACGCTCTGGCCCTAGTGGCAGCTGCCCCGCACCTGCCAGTCCCGAGCAGGGGTCTCCCCACCAGGTTTGTGTGAGTGAGGGTCCTGCAGGGAGGGGGCTCTGGCCCACAAAACCCCCCAACCTTCAGCCCCCAGCACCCAGCCCCAGGAAGAGCCTCTCGCTTTCGCTTCTTTCTGCCCAAGAAGATTTGGAAAGCAAGGCACTGCCTGGTGAGTCTCCCCCGGGTGCTGGACCACTTCTGCTCTGGACCCAACGACAGGAGAACCTGAGATGCTGGGGAGGGGGCTGGGGCAAAGCGTGGCCGTGTGCGAGGTGGGAGGCAGAGATGGCCTGTTCTCCCCAGCCTCCTACACGCCACCAAACACCAACTCACTGTGGATTATCTACCACAGAGACTAGTGGACAAACACCAAGCAGCTAACCAAACTATCAACCAACTAACCAACATGTCAACTGACCAGCCTGTCAACCCATCAACCAAGTAACCAACCAACCTACCTATCAACCAACAAATCTGTCAACCCACTTGCCTACCAACTTACCTAACCAAATAACCTACCAGCCAACAGACAACTTATCTAACAACCTGCCAAATAAGCCACCAGCCAATCAAGCAACTAGCTTACCAACCTACTTACCTATCAACCAACCAACCAACTTCCTATCAACCAGCTAACCGGGCAACCAACCAGCCTACTCACTCATCAACCTACCAACTAGCAAACCAACCAAAAAAAACCAACTCCAGGGTCTTCTTGGAGTTAGCAATCTTCCTTTTTCGGAAGCGCTGTTTCTCTCGTCCTGTTGGTGTTTATTGGAAACAATTATGAATCAGGAGCAAATTCGTAGAAACTTGTAGATACTCCATGCCTCCCTCTATAGGGAATCTTAATGACTCGGATGCCCGGCCCCTGGCAGTCTAAAGTCAGCTGATCTCCACTTTGGTGCGTTACGGGACTTCTCTTCTGATACCCGTGATTTTAATATAGTTCATAAAAGTTAACTCAAGTTGAACATGGGGTTTTGTCTTAAGAGACGTGTTTCGATGAAGATCCATGTCTAATTCTGGCTATTACAGCGGTTTTGTCTGCACGGAGGTGAGATCTGGCTTTACTTCCATGCAGTGTTGCTCAGAAGGGGACCCTCCTTTCCCCAGTCAGCCAGTGTCCTCTAACTGGGAGGCTCCTGCCCCCCTGGGCAGCACTAGCCAGTCTGGGTAAGTGTCTCATTATCAGCTTCCCTCCTCCCGGCTGCGAGTGCTGGGTGGTTTGTTGTTTCTTGTACTGCCCTGTCACATAGGATGTCTCCCCGGCAAAATTTAAACCCCCACAAATCTCGGAATTTAATGGAACTCAAAATTCTTTCCTATTCCGTTCACTGTAACCTCTACGAAGATCTCAGAAGAAATAGAAAATGGGCAGAGGAGTTGTGCTGTGGATGCATTAAGCTTCCCCCCCCCCCCAATGAAATGTGTTACTTTTGTGACAGTTTCTGTCTCATGGCATTCAATTCCTTGTCAAACGTGATAAACACCGGCCTGAATAGCTTTTATATTAGCCTTTCATCACCCTGCGGACGACTTCACGTCCTCGTCGCCTCTCTGTGGTCTCCCGATGTTTCACTTAGCTGAAATGTGACAACAGGGGAGTCCCTCTGTGACCGATCTGCACAACGCAGCACTGTGGAAGACGCGTTTGGGTCTCAGTCACGCACTGGGCTGTCAGGTGCAGCCCCTCCTTCCGGAGTGCGTTAGCTCATTGCTGCTCCCACCGCGCTTGCCTGGTTTCCTGGCTTCCCCGAGCTCGGCGCTGCTGTTGCCCGGCTGCCTGCACAGCGGTGCCGACTCCGCATTTCTCTGGTCTTCAGTGCCGCCGCGTTCTGCTGCCCTGTCTCCGAGTTAGTGGGCATCTCTGCCGCCTGTGTTTCCTGATTTTTTAGAACCAAATCACTTGACCTCTGTACTACATACATGTTAAATGATTCATGCTGACTTAAAATATCTATGAAAAATTTTTACATCTAAAAACAAACTAGCAGCATTTTTTACATCTGTATGTCCGCTGCTGGCCGAACATCTGTGACTGGGTCCCCGGGATGGTTGAGTGAATGTGGACGAACAGGAGCAGGTGAGACTGCCCTGGTCCACGTGCGCCCACGCTGCTGAGAATATTTAACAAAGGCAATGCAGAAGGCGCGTTCTCACCATTTCTATCCTCTTCTCTACCCCGTGTCTCTTTTCATTATAGTCTTTTTGACATAATTATTTTGACACTTTGATATCTCCTTCCTCTCCTGGAAACTGGCGTTGGCATTTTCTATAAAGACATTGAACTTGGTGCTCTCTCTGTGCCACTCAATTGAACTCTTCCGGAAACTTGCTCATTTTCTTTTGGTGTCGGAGGAGAACACACAGGTGAGCCCACCAATTTCTCCGTGGGAAGTAGAAATGGGAGAGATTTTAGAAAAGCCAGGATTTGAAGATCCTTGATGTAACTCTTTGCTGGGCCCCACGTGCAGTTTGGAGAGCACCCTGGCGCTGTTCCCGCCCCCAGGCCTGTGGACAGCTGCCCTGTGTTATCTGGGAGTTGGGTCCAGTGCTGAAGCCAGTGCAGGCCACTGAGACCGTCTGAGGTCCCCAAAGGCCCTGGTTCTTCCTGGTCCCACAGGAAGGGCGGCCTTTGCTCGGGAGGGCTCACTGGATGCCGCAGGGGTGGCCTGGACTGGCCGCAGGCCCCTTGCTCGGGCTTTCGCCAAGAGGTGACTTGGGACCGCCTCACTTTGGGGCCACCCGACGCCCCGGAAAGCCCACGTGCAGGTGCCCGGAGTCTTCCTAAGAGCCTGCTAGCGTGCAGCCACAGGCTCGCCTCCCGACCGGGTGCCTGCTGACTCCAGAGGCTGCGGCTCAATGACCCACGCAGGGTCCGCAGGCGTCAGCTGCCCAGGGAGGGGCCATGCCCAGGAAGTGGTCTTCTCCTTGCCCGGTTGTACCGCTGGGGCCTGGGGTTCCCCCAGGGCCACTCTGAGTTGCTTTGCCAAGACTGGGCCCCATGTTTAACCCAAGAGCGAGGGGAACCGTGGGCTCCCACCAGGAGGGGGCGGGATGTGGGTGCTGCTGCGAGGACCCCTCTCACTGGAGGTCACGGTTGTACTTAGACCCCGACCCAGACTGCCCCTGGGCCCTGAGCAGACTATGGGTGAAGCCAGACAAGCCCATGGCCCTCAGGTCTCTGCCCGCAGGGGCTGGGGGTCTCCTTGGATGTGGGCCTTGGTCTGTAGAACAAAAAAGCAAAATTGAAGGCAAAAGCCCAACTCCTAGGGAAGCAAATGAGAAGGTCCCCAACGCCCCTCAGCTTCAGGGGCCCAGGTCAGACTCCCCAGGAGCCGATTAAGCCTTCCTGGTGAGCCACGAGGCAACGGGTGCGGGTCGTCCCCGGCACTGGCCCAGGGCCTGCCAGCCGGCCCTTCTGAGCGCCTTTGTCTTGCCGTCTGGACTAATTGCTGTTTAAGCCGATGTTGTCAGATGAATGGCTTCTCATTCAAACCACCCAGCGCCTCCGCTCCAGAGGCCTGTTCACCTTGGGCTGCGGCGGCCGCCTCCCTTTCCCTGTCTCTGCTTGGGCAATTTAGCAACTGCTGCCTGAGAGATGCTAAATTAATTAAAGAGGTGATGGTAATGTGGAACAGGGCTGAACACTGGAAATCAGCTTTTAATTGAAAAATGAAATGCATCTTGCTAACATCAGAGGTTAGATTTGGAATGCTGATGTTTCATTAGCATAGCGCTTGGCATTAAGACTAACAAGACGCACAGTGGTGGGGGAGCATCGGACGGGGTGGGGGTGGGGACCCGCCAGCAGCCCCTCCTTGATGAGCCTGGGCTTGGGGGCCGGCGCCAGGAAGGGCGAGGGGTGCAAGGGTGCAGCTGGATCCCCGCGAGGCGTCTGTGGGCTGCTGTGCTGCTGCGTGGGCCTCGCTGAGACGCCAGAGGAGGGACGGCTGGTCACCAGGACACCGCCCCTCCAGGCCTGGGGCAGGGGCTCCCGTGGGTGGGAACGAGGGTGGGGCTTGGGCTTCAGGGAACGGCCCTGGTGCATCCTGGTTCTCGCAGTGCACCTGCAGATTGTGAGGGTCCGGGCGCGTGACCATCAGCCTCCCCGTCTGTGCCGTGGTGGAACTGGTGCCATGTGCCCTCAGTGTGCTACTGCCTGTGCTGGGGAACAGGGACTCCTCCCTGCAGGCGCTCAGTGCTCACGGCTGTCTCTCTCTGAGGGGTGGGTTACCTGGTGCTGGCGGGGAGGGCAGGGCCCCAGGGAGGAACTGGGTTTTTATAGCAGGTGCTCCCAGCTCCCTGAAGGAGGGGCTGACAGGGAAGAAGGCATGGGCTGCAGCCCTGCAAGAGACGCTGGACCCCAGCCTGCCTTGTTCGGGAAGAACAAACCCAGGCCATGGGGACACGTGACGCGCCAGCACCAGTGCCAGCGCCAGCGGTGAGGGCTGGAACTCAGGACTTCCCGGGCGCTGCTCTCTCCTCTTGCGGCTGTTCCCAGGGAGCTCGCCGCCTTGTCTGGGCAGCCTGACGCTGTGCCTGAGCGAGGCCGCGGGCGTGGTGCAGGGGAAGCCCCTTCCCAGGGAATTTTCACTGTGGCTGCTCGGCAGCAGCAGGGGGAAGGTGTGGTGGGCGCCGGTGAGGGAGGGCGCCCTTCTTCCTGTGTGGCAGGACGTTCCTTGCAGGGGCCTCCTTGCAAGGGAGGGGGCCTGGCCAAGTGGAGGGGCCTGGCCAAGTGGAGGGGCGTGGGCCGAGAACTGCACCACTGCCCCTGAGCCTGGCCTCGGGAGACCTGGCTGGGAGGCTCCGGGCCCAGGCCAGCATCCTGAGCAGCTGGAGACAGCATTGATGGAGCTTCGCCTGCTACTCCGCGGGGACGCGTGGAGAAGTGCAGCGTGGGAGAGGAATGTTAACACGGAGCCCTCATCACCCATCCTGCTGGGGCCTTTTACAAATGACACTGCCTGTCTGGTCCCGCTGGCCAGGAGCAGCACTGACAGGAAGTGTCTCCATCGCGGGGACAATTTGCCGCTGTCGCTTGTTTTGAGTTAATGGGTAAGTTGGAGCTTTGCACTGTAAAACATCAGCATCCATCCAAGCCGAGTGCATTAAAAGCAATTAGTGTAGATTATGGATTTGAAGTGGAGAAGGAAATATATTAATATGTCTAATTACTATGTTAATTAGACATCAGTGCCATAATATTTCATACCTAAATGATAAAGTTGATGAAGCTGTAATTATTATTATTATTTTTTGGAGTTTAAAATGAACCCCTGCCATTCTGCTCCATAGCAGGCAGCAGGCGTTTTCCTGGTCTGCGAGGCGGTCCCGGTGTACGGCTGCCCACCTGGGCCTTCCAGGGGCCGAGTGACCTGGAAGCCCCTCGTGGGTAGTGCAGGCAACACGTCTTCAGTTACATCTTAGATCTGCAGTTTTCCGAGACCAGTTCTGGCCCAGAGCATTGGGAATGATCAGCGGGGGCCACGCTCGCACAGAAGGGGCTGTGTTGATGTTTGTGACTCGGGCTGGGGTCTCAGGTGCCACCCAGGTGGTTGGAGTGACCAGGAAGAGTGCCCACGAGCCCCCTTAGTCAAGCCACGTCTGAGCCCCGCCCCGGGCTCCACGTGGGAGCATCGGGCGGACGGAGGCAGGCAAAGCTCAGAGCTCCAGCTGTTCCCAGGGCCGTGGCAGAGCCGGCGCCGCTGTACGGCCTTGCACCCTGGCCCGTAGCGGTGGCCCTGCCCCTACTCATCACAGCCACGTGTCCACTCCCCTTCCCCCTGCGGACGTCATCTCGTTGTTTCCCCTTTGGGGAGCCCACCCACCCTGTGGACACGGGCCCCGGGGACAGGTGCCTGAGTCTCCCTCGCAGAGGGGAAGTCGCCAGGCCCCCCCTCCGCAGGCCGTGAAAGCCGACACAGTGACGGAAGCGTTCGTGTCACTGCTGGCCGTCACCAGGGCGGGGGGCGGCGCCGGTCTTGCGATTCCCTGGCTCTCTCTGAGCTGCCCGGGCTTCGCTCTTTGCCCGGAGTGTGCTTTCTCGGTCTTGGTTGGACTTTGCGGCTGGCGTTGCCCTGACTGGTTCACAACTGCCAGCCAGCGGGAGCCCTGCAGTGACAGAGGCTGGCTCCCAAGCCTGAGCGTGTCGGGGAGGCCGATGTCTCCTGGGTCCTCTGGTTGCCCCGCTGCTGTTCTCGGTGTCCCGCCCTTGCCAGCCCGGGGAGAGGAGGTGCATTTAGAACCTCTTAGCACACGGCAGCTCGAGCAGACTCTGAACTCGGTCTTCAGCCGATTTCAGCCCTGTGCAGAGTGAGATGGCGATTCCCAGCCTGGGCCCCAAAGGGCTTCGGGTCTGGTCCTCACCTGCAGGTGAGAATTGAGAGATCCGAGCCGACCTTGTTCCGGGCTGGCTGGCAGCGAGCTCCCCTCCCGCCACTGTCTCCAGCTGGCACTCGGCCCCCAGGGAGCAGAGAGAACAGCTTGGTTAGCAGCCCGCCCCAGCCCCTGTGCCCATCCCAGCACGGGAGCCAGCGTCCTTGCCGTCCTGGAGCCGGGTTGAGATGGTCCCCTCTCCTGGGGCTCTGCCACTGGCCGCTTACTGTCAGGACCAACCGCTGTTATAGAGCAGGAGCCCACGCAGGCTGAGTCAGCAAAGGGACAGTCTCCTGCAGGAGCACCACGGCTGGCAGCGCAGGAGTAAGACTTCGGTGCGAGGCTTGGGAAGGCAGGCGCCGGGCAGCTCCAAGGAGCGCAGCGGTGGCCGGGCGGAGCCAGCCGTGTGGCTAAGTCAATGCAGAGAGTGGCCGAGCGTCCCTCGCGTGCCGGCACCCGGCCAGGCAGACTGCCCCGGCTGTTACGAGCGTGGGCTCACACTGCAGCCTGGGGACACAGGAGCCCGGCTGGATCCAAGGCTTCTGCCAGGCCCCGAGGAACCTCTCGGGGAGAGGACTCGGGGCTGTTTGGTGGCACTGGAAAACCCTGGGACTGAGTTTTGCCAGAGCGTTGGCAGAAGGATGTATGATTGAAAGGGGAGGCAGGTGAGAAGCTTCGTCACACGGCCTGAGCTTTCCGGGTGACCCTCGCCTTCCCTAGAGACCCCGTCTCTGGATTATCTGTGCTTCAGCCTGGCTGATGCTGAGAGCGGTTGCTTCTCTTTGCTGCTGGGAAACTGTGATCGCAACTGATCCTGCAACAGCCCGGAAAGAACCGGCTCTTGTTGATTAATTGGAACTTGGGAAGCGATCTTTATCCTTGTCTCCGAGAATTTTACTCACCCTTTGAATATTCAGCTTTTCAGACAACGTGAGTGTTATTATGCAAGGCCCAGCTCAGCTCACTGACATTTGGAAATGGATAGAGCTGTCTAGAACCATCGCACAGATTTCCGTGTGCAGCGAAGCAGAACACGTTGCTTTCCCTGGGAGAGCAATGATGGATGCCCTGGTGCCTTTTGGGGGAGCCGGAGTCGATTCGGCGCTTCCCTTTGTGGCCACGGGGCAGGTGCACAGGGAGAAGGAGGCAGCAGATAGACTTCCAGGCTGAGGCTCCTTTGCTGGTCTGCTCAGCCCCCGTGCAGAGAGTGCCACGCGCAAGGGCTGGTGACGCGGATCCGGGCAGACGGTGGCTCCTCGGGGCTTGGCCAGCCCTGGGAACCTCCTCTCCCTGCCCCTTCTGACTGGGACCCCCGGCATGCAGGGGAGCAGGGTGGCGATTTCCCGAGTGATTGAACCCTGGGAAGGCACTGCTGGAGGTGGTTAGAGCTTGGAAAACTGCGAGGACCCACAGTGCAAATCTGGTAAAAGCTTCTTTCGTAAGTAGACAGTCAGCTTTCACGTCTGGCTTGGCAAACCTACATTCCTGCTCATAGAATCTTCTTCTTTTTTTAAATTAATTTATTTGAAAGGAAGAGAGAGAGAGAGGGAGAGAGAGAGAGAGAGAGGGAGGGAGAGAGAGAGAGAGAGAGAAGGAGAAAGAGAGAGAGAGGGAGGGAGAAGGAGAAAGAGAGAGAGAGGGAGGGAGAGGGAGAGATAGAGAGGGAGAGATAGAGATAGAGAGAGAGAGAGAGAGAGAAGAAGAGAGGGAGAAGGAGGGAGAGAGAGGGAGGGGGGGAGAGGAGAAAGGGGGAGAGAGAGAGAGAGAGAGAGAGAGAGAGAGAGAGAGAGAGAAAGAGAGAGAGAGAGAGAGAGAGAAAGAGAGAGAGAGAGAGAGAGAGAGAGGACTTCCATCCACTGTTTAGTCCCCAGATGGCTGCAACATCCAGAGCTGTGCCAGGCCGAAGCCAGGAACCAGGAGCTTCCTCTGGTCTCCCTTGTGGGTGCAGGGGTTCAAGGTCTTGGCCCATCCTCTGCTGCTTTCCCAGGCACATTAGCAGGGAGTTGGATCAGAAGTAGAGCAGCTGGGACTCAACCCAGCGCCTGTTTGAGATGTGGGTGCCACGGGCGGTGGCTTTACCCACTATGCCACAGCGCCAGCCCCT
>JADBBT010001887.1:0-13719 GCA_015711505.1 Sylvilagus bachmani | reverse complement strand
AGAAGTTTCTGGAAAAGCCCAGGGCTTTCTGAGGGCCCCAGTAGGAAATTTTCTACAACAGATCCTTGCAGTATGAGCAGCGCTCTCAGGAGGAAGCTGTGGCGATTGAGAGTGGTTATGGCAGGAAAGGCTCAAGCATGGCCGTGGGTCCCGCTCAGCCTGAGCCCACAGAGGCTCTGATGTGCCACTGGGACCACGTGACACGATCTTGGGCCTGGGGGGTCTCTCAGGTTTCTCTTCCCCGTCAGTCTCAGGTTGGCTGTGGGGGAGATCCTGACCCAGTTCTCTGAAGGTTCCTCCAGCTCCTTCCCTAGCTGGTGGCTGGGTCTCCTGTGGAGTTCCTGTTGTCTGGCCACACCCCTCAGGTGCCTGCCTCCTGGCAGTCCCTTTGTGAGACAGTTTCTTTCCTGGGTTTCTCTGTTCCTCCTTTGCCTCTGAAGCTGCCATTGAGTGAGGACTCAAGGCAGCCACTGAATGTCAAAGCCCCTGAATCCAGTAGCTCTGAAGCATTGTGTGCCCTGTGAGCTGTCCAGATCACCAGGGGCGATGGGGAATGGAGGCAGGCAGGCAGGCGGGAGCTGCGCAGGGCAGAGGAGGAGGGTACTTTCCAGGGGGCAGGGGCCAGGGGCCAGGGGCAGAGGAGGTCCAGGCTGAGGAAAGAAGTCATGAGGTGGGAGGATGCAGAGGTCAGTCAAGGATGTCTCCACCCAAGAGAGAGGCAGGGGGCCCTCTCCTGGGAGGAGGAAGGGGAGAAAGGAGAGGTCAGAGGCCTGATGTCAGTGACCAAACTTCTCCTTCCTGGGGTGATGTCCTCAGAAGACCCCGAGTCTCACCCCTTGTGCTGCCTCCTCACTGGGTGTGGGGAACCTCCCCCAACCAGAGAACTCCAGGGAGGTTGCAGATTAAATAAGAGACTAGAAAAAATGACACCAAGCAGGATGTCTGATTGACAATGAGGATGTTTATTGAGAGTTTATTGGATGCAGGGGCGGGGAGGGCTGGGGTATCAGGGAAGGGGTGGAAGGAGAAGCCCTTTCCTGGGGTCCTGCAGCTTCCAGACCCCATGGGTGGGTGAGAGTTGGTCCCTAAGGACAGCGTGCAGGGGCCACGCTCTTCTCCATGGTTTTCCTCTCACAGGTGACCTGGCAAGTGAGGCAGCTATGCGATGTCCACTGTCCATGTGACAGGCTGAGGAAGTTCTGGCCATGTACTTGTTGCTCTGTTTGGAGGGCTGGGTGGTGTCCACACCCTGGGTGATGGTGGCTCCATCTGCCTTCCAGGCCACCATCACTGTGCCTGGGTAGAAGTCACTGATCAGACACACCAGGGTGGCCTTGTTGGTCTTGAGCTCCTCTGAGGAGGGCGGAAACAGAGTGACCAAGGGGATGACCACAGGCTGACCTGCAGGGACAGAGGGATGTGACATAGCAGAGATGGGTCTGGGTGTTGGGGAGCTCTCTCACAATGCAACCATCTGTCCCCTCCACCCAGAGACCATGCTCCTTTCTCTTCCCCTCCTGCCCATCAGCTGCGTGGGGAACAAACAGCACTGCCCCCTCCCAAAGCCCTTCCAAGTCTCTCCCAGGTGAGTTGACCCTGCTCATCCCCTCTGCGACCTCAGCTTGCCCTTCATAACTGGGCAGCCTTGCTCCTCTCCGGTCCCCAGAGGCTGAGATTGGAATCTGGCCCTGACCTGCTGAACCCCAGCCCCAGCCAAGGCCTCCACTTCATTCTTTCAGTGCCTGGAGACTCCTCTGAACAAAGGTCCCACCCTCCCAGCAGCACAGTCAGGGTTGTGTGGGGATGGCCCCAGCCTGTGCTTGGCATGTGAGGGAGGGTCCTGAAGCCTCCTGTCCCCTCAGGCTCTGTCCCAGTGAGGCCCCCCCATACCCTCCCCCCAGTGGCTCACTTTTGCCTTGGCTCCTGGGAATGCTCCCCAAACCAGGGCAGAGTGACCCCCATGGCTGCCCCAGCAGCCTCTCATTACACCTGGCAGCCAGAGCTTCTCTGAGCTGCCCTCTGCTCCCCCTGTCTACTGGGCCACTGGGTCTACTGTGCCCTTCAGGGAAGGCAGGAGGCCAGACCATGATCGGGGAAGACATGGACCCCAGGGGCTCCAGATCTGCTCCTTTGTGACTAGCCCTGGGCTCTGCTCACCTCACCCAGTCTGTCCTGTCCCTCAGTGTCCCTGTGTCTTCATGGCCCAGCAGAGGCTCAGATAGCACAGCCTAGCATGAGTCAGAGCCCTCTCCACCCTCCGCTGGCCCTCCCTCAGAGGGATCCTGTGCCTCTGGATGCTGGGGTCACAGCCCCGGCCATGCCCCTGGGCCTCCTGGGTGCTTCTCCCAGCCTAGATGGACCTCAGGCCCTCAACCCAGACCCTAGAGACTCAGGGGCTGTCTCTAATGCCTGCTAGAACCTCTGATCAGAACAAGCCCCTGTCCCTGAGCAACCCCCAGCCCAGGTCCCCAGACCTGGCCATGTCCAAGTGTTGGGATAGGAAGGCTCCTGCTGCTGGGATCCTTTCTGTGAGCTGTCCTGAGACCACCTACCTCTCCCAGAACCCATGGCGAAAGGCAAGGACCCTAAAGCTGGGACGGGCAGAAGGACAAAGCCCCCAGGGAGAGAAAACAGACTTTGCACAGACAGCAGGAGGTGGGATGGCAGGGAGAGGCTCAGAGAGCCACTTACCTGTGACTGAGAGCTGGGTCCCACTGCCAAAGATATACCACCATGACTGAGACTCTGACCAAAACCCGTGGGGCCAGCACCTGGGACCTGCCTCTTGGGGGCCGGGCTGGAGCGGCAACCTGTGGGGCGTTACAGGCACAGGCTCAGCAGGCTGGGCTGCATTCTCAGCACAGTGCAGGTGGCTGGCCAGCCCCCCCCCCCCGAGTTCTGGCAGCCTTGGAGTGACCCCAGTGTGTCCTCCCTGCAAACTGTGTTGACTGTGCTGCTGTGCACAGCAGGAGCTCAGCAAATCACAGTGCTGTATCCCTCTCAGGCTTCCCGTTCTCTCAAGCCCCTGCCCCCTGGGTCCCAGACCACCACTCTGGGTCCTCCTCTGCCATCTTGTCGTGTGGGACCCCCACTCTGGCTGTATGGTGAGATCTAGCCTCTCCCAGCTGCAGACCCTCTCCTCAGCTCCTCCTAAATTGCCTACCGCCCATCTCCACCTGGAAAGCGGAGAAAGCTCTCAGATGAACTTGGCCACCTGCCCCACCCAGGTCTTTGTCTTCCTCTGGTTATAGGGCACTCACTTTGGGGGCATCCTGGGGTCACCTTAGACTGAATTACCTCACTTCCAGGATGAAATGGTTTCTGTGTCTGAGACGGTTGCATCTGAGCATTCCTCACTAAGTTAAAACAGGCACAAAATCATTAAAACACAACAAACTGGCCGGCGCCGTGGCTCAACAGGCTAATCCTCCGCCTTGCAGCGCCAGCACACCGGGTTCTAGTCCCGGTCGGGGTGCCGGATTCTGTCCCGGTTGCCCTTCTTCCAGGCCAGCCCTCTGCTGTGGCCCGGGAGTGCAGTGGAGGATGGCCCAAGTGCTTGGGCCCTGCACCCCATGGGAGACCAGGAAAAAGCACCTAGCACCTGGCTCCTGCCATCGGATGAGCGCGGTGCGCCGGCCGCAGCACGCCGGCCGCGGCAGCCATTGGAGGGTGAACCAACGGCAAAGGAAGACCTTTCTCTCTGTCTCTCTCTCTCACTGTCCACTCTGCCTGTCAAAAAAAAAAAAAAAAAAACCTGAAGGACAGGGGGCCAGTGCTGTGGTGCAGGAGGATAGTCCTGCACCTGCGGCGCCGGCATCCATGTGGTTCATCTTCTGATCCAGCTCTCTCCTATGACCTGGGAAAGCAGTAGAAGACGGCCCAAGTGCTTGGGTTCCTGTACCCGTGTGGGAGACCTGGATAAAGCTCCTGGCTTCAGATCAGCGCAGCTCCAGCCATTGCAGCTGCATCTCTAACTCTGCCTCTCAAAATCTTAAAACACTGAAGGAGAGGCATGGGACTTGTGATGCGGTGCGTTAAGCTGCCACGTGGGATGACCAGCTCAAGTCCTGGCTGCTTCACTTCTGATCCAGCCACAGGCTAAAGCCTCAAGGCAGGCGGCATATGACGGCTTCAGTGTTTGGACACCCCCCCCACTCACGGGGGAGACCAGGCTGAATTCCTGGCTTCAGCCTGGCCCAGCACTGGCTGTTGTGCACATCTGAGGGGTGAACTAGCAGGTGGAAGGTACTTTCTCCCTCTCCCTCTCTTCTACCTTTCACGTACCTAAAAACAACCTGTACAGATGGACGGGGGCTGCTGCTGCCTCCCGATCGCTACAGCTCCAGATCGTGTGACACGAGCACTGATGGACTGACAAAGCCTTTTGTCTTTTGTTTCCCTTAGAGAAGCTGTGAGCAGCTAAAGGGGATATTCTGGCTGAAATCCATGGAGGACAGACTCACTAAAATACGTCACTTAAAATGCTGTTTTGTGAAAATTTTGAAATGTTCAGCTTTCCTCTGAAGTGCCTTAAGTAGATGCCATTGTCATATTAATGATTTTTAAATTATATGTTTCTAAAAATTTGAGAGGCAGAGCTACAGAGACAGGGAGATGGAGAGACATCTGCTGCTTCACTTCCCAATTGGCCACAATAGCCAGAGCTGGGCCAATCTCAAGTCAGGAGCCAGGAGCTTCCTCCAGGTCTCCCACATGGCTGCAGGGGCCCAAGCACCTGGGCCATCTTCCACTGCCTTCCCAAACCGTTAGCGAGCTGGATCAGAAGTGGAACAGCTGGGACTCAAACCAGCACCCATATGGGATGCCAACCCCGTAGTTGGCAGCTAAAATAACCTTTTAAAAAACATTACCAGATACTCTCTTCCTCTCATTTCCCTTGAGCATATTGACATGGACTTCTTTTAAAAGCCATTCACTCCAGTCTTGGAGAATGTTCTGTATACTGCTTATCTTTCTCTATGAAACTCATAAATCATGAAATGCACGAAGTGTTGGGAATCAGGACCCTAGATGTTTAACTGTAAATAATTTTGTTTCAAATAATTGTTACAGCTTTGTGTTGAAGTTTTGTTTTTCACAATTAGAGTCTTAACTGCTTCTAAAAATAACCCATGGGGTGCAGGGCCCAAGCACTTGGGCCATCCTCCACTGCACTCCCGGGTCACAGCAGAGAGCTGGTCTGTCCCGACAGAATCTGGCGCCCCAACCGGGACTAGAACCCGGTGTGCCGGCGCCGCAACGCGGAAGATTAGCCTATTGAGCCATGGCAGCGGCCCAAATACATAAGTCTTAAAAAATACTTCAGTTTTACAAGTGAGGAACTGAAGTTTATCAAGATTAACTCAACCATTTTACATGCCAACCCACTGCAGAAAAACTGCAGAAAAAACAAAATGGAAAACCAGACCAAAGGGACACCTGTATCTAGAGATCCTTCACAAAGTCTCATTTGGGGCGGCGCTGTGGTGCAGTGGTTGAAGCCCTGGCCTGCAGCACTAGCATCGCATCTGGGCACTGGTTCAAGTCCCGGCTGCTCCATTTCCAATCCAGCTCTCTGCTAATGGCCTGGGAAAGCAAAAGATGGCCTAAGTCCTTGGGCCCCTGCACTTGCCTGGGAGACCCAGAAGAAGCTCCTGGCTTTGGATCAGCTCAGCTCTGGCTGTTGCAGTCATTTGGGGAGTGAACCAGTGGATGGAAGCCTTCTCTCTGGCTCTACCTCTCTAACCCTTTCAAATAAAATAAGTTTAAGGAAGGATTTTTTTAAAGTGTCTCATTTGTCCTCATACCAGGCATCTAGAACAGTCTAGGACACAGCAGAGGAACATCTAAGTTCAAGTTGAAGCCTCAAATCCCTGAGACCCGAGTACAGTTGATGTTGTAAGACAGACAAGCATGAGATCATCCTTTATTGAAACTTAAAATATTCTTTACAAGTCAGCAGATCAGCAGGGCCCTGCCTCTCCCATCATGCCAGAACACCTCCTGCAACAAGGAGCCAGAGTCTCAGCCAGCGATTAGAAGCTACCCAGACACGTACAGGTAAGGACACTGAACCACGGCACTTCCGCTGGCTGGCTGTGCCGCGCACTATCGCACAGTGGAGCTCTGCGCTGCTTTCAGCCCTCAGTGCTACACAATTTGTGGGTCTCCCCTCCCCCATTTGATCAAATGCTGTCCAGCTTAGCTTAGCCATGGTTTGGCTTCTACAGCAGCGTTAATCCAGGGTGGTCATCCACACATCCAGAGCATTCAACAAGGATAGGACACTTCAACATTCTTCAGCTCGAACATTGCCGCACACCATCTTATCTGTAGGAGGGTCAGTTTAAGAGGTCATGGGAGACGACCACCCCGGGGTGGGGGCAGCAGCACAGGGCTGGCAGGAGGAACTCAGGTGGCAGCAGAAGCCCAAAACCACCCCCACCCAGCAGTCTCCAGAGCGCAGGCATCACGTGGAGCAGGCTGTTGCTGCCCACGCCCACGTTCTGCAGGTGGGCAGTGTGAAGTCTGTAGGACAGATGGGTAATATCGGTGCCCAGAAGTCCACATCTTAAGGTCTCCAGTGGTCTCTGCATGTCACTAAGATGACACAAGTAGTTATTCCCAGGGAGCTGAGGCCAGAGCTCTTGGCTTGGTACAGCTCCGTTGCCCCCCACATGTAGGGCCACACCCTAAGACGACCATAGGAGACCATCTCCTCACTTCCCGAGAGGACTTCAGAGTCAGGTGCTCTCCCATACCTACCATGGACGCTACACACATTACTGGGCCACAGCTACCCACGTGAGTCTCACTTCTGCCATGGAAGCTACGGAGGTCAAGCTTTGGAAAGATCTCCGCACGCTAGGGCCGATCTGCTTTTAGGTGACGAGTTTGGGAAGATGCTCCAGTTCCCCCCTTGCACCCCTTTTCCCCCCAACTTCTAGCTTCCTGGCTGAGCAGAAGGCCTACGGGGGTTTCCACAAGCTCACTGTTGGTGAGAGGGGTGCCTAGCCTAGCCGTGAAGACAGCAGCACTGCACAACACAAATGCGGTGCTAGAGTTCGATTCCCAGCTCCGGCTTCCAACTCCAGAGCCTGCTCGTGAGGGATTCGAGGGTTCCCTGGCTGTCCTGGATTGAGCAGTGTCCCTACCCACCCCCAAGTGCATGTCCAAGAGGAGTCTTTGAATGGAAATAGGGTCTTGGCAGATGTGATCAAGTCAAGGTGAGGTTGACTATAGAGGGTAGGTCCCTGGTCTGTTGACTGCAGACCCTTACAGACACAGACACACAGGGGAAGAAGTCATGTGCAGAGGCAGACGGCCCTGACGTGCCAAGGAGCGCAAAGGATCACCAGCAAGCACCAGGAGGTAGAAGATCAAGCAACAACTCCTCCCCCAGAGCTTTTGGTGGGGGGAGCACGGCCATGTCCACACCTTGACTTCCGACGTCCAGCCTTCACTCACAAGGGAATACATTACCGTGTTTTCAGCCACCCAGCTTGGGATCCTATGACGAGACCCCTGGGAGTCTACTACACAGGCCATTTCATATTCAAACAACCCTCCCCTGTGCTCACCTGGCAGCTGTGTGGCTGGTCTAAGAGACAGCAAAGCTTGTGGAGGTAGTCCAGCTTATCGAACCAGGAGAAGAAGGCCGCAGGAGTTCCTGGAGAGGCACCGTGGTGTGAGCAGGTCTGCTCCTGCTGGGGTGGGGGAGGGGGAACGAGCCGGGTGGGGTCTGGCTGACCCTGCAGCCTGTGGCTGCCAACATGGGCTCCCCTTTCCCCAGGATCTTCACCACAGGGGGCACAGCACTCCAGGAGCGAGCAGCTTCCTGCCCTGGAGGCACAGAGACCCTCCCCCGGCATGGAGAGGAGACAGGGCAGGAAGGGGCGACTTCCTGTCAGAGCAGGAGACCATACCCTCTGCCCTGGAAGACGAGAGCAAGGCCAGGGTCCCCCGGCTCTGGGACCCATGGAGGCTCCGGCCTTGGCTTCTTTACTAGCCTGGCCTTGGCCACGACCGAGGCTGGCCCTGCCCTGGCTAGCGCGTGTGCGAGACACAAAAGGGACGAGAGATCTCCCAGCGTATCTCCCTCCTAGGTAAAGCCCAGCACCCTCAGCTTTGGCCTTCTGTGAAAATGGGCAAGGAGACAGGCTCCTTCAAGTGGCTGCAGCCCTGGGATGCGGCAGGCCTTTGGTGCCCGTCCCTCCACAGGCCACCAGCTGTCCCACCCCACCTGCCACCCCAGGCACTGGGGTTTGTCCACACAGTGCTTCCCTGCAGGCCTCTCGTCCCTTCTTGCACGCAGCCCTTTGTCAGAGGGCCGTCCGCACTCCTGCCCACCTCAGGCAGGTGCACGTCCATGGAGGCTCCCACCCTGGGGTGACTCCCACCAACTGTGCCTCTGCCTGCACCTCCCCCTGCTCTGGCCTTACCTGGGGTGAGCAGCGAGACCACAACTCCCGAGCCACGGCTGCTCGATGATCCCAGCTGGAGGCAAAGAGGGCCAGGCCTGTGCCATCACTGTCCATCTTCAAGGACAGGGTCGGGAAGTCGGGGCTCTTCAGGGACGGGACACAGCCGAGTCCTCAGCACTCAGCAGGCTCCGCACTGCAAGATACAAGACACCGAGAGGGGGACCTCTGTTCATCTCCACCAGCCCGAGAACAAGACGGGGGCCCTCAAGCAATCCCACACCGCTCAGCCTCTTCCCATGTCACGGAAGGGCAGCCCAGGCCTCAGCCACTGACAGCAACATCCTTACCACCCACTCCTGTCATGCCTCGAGCAGAAACCCACAGCTCCCTTTCTGCCCAAGGGAAGCCACAGGAGCTTCTTCCAGTCCTGGACACTTGGGGGCTGGCAGAAGACAGGCATCTCAGCATACCTGCTGTTCCTTAACAGCTCTAAGTGAGAGAGCTTGTCTCCCCTCCCAACACCCTCCCCAAGGGAATTCCCATCCCCACATGCACAGGTTCAGGAGCCAGAGAAGGTGGACTGAGGGCTTGACGCCTGTGCAGACTGCAGCTCAGAGCTCAGCTTGTAAGGGCACAGGGAAGCCACCAAGAATCAAACCAGGCAGGTGGCCCAGGCACGGCCCCAGGAAAGTGGACTGATGGGCGAGGCCCAGCTTCCTTTCCCAGCCAGGAATCTAAGCCTCTAAGCACAACGGCCCTCAGCCCAGGGGTCTGCCAGGTGACAGACCAGGAGCCTAAGTGCATCGATTTGGGAGATTTCCTCACAACGAACAGCCAGGCATAAAGGCTACACACTATAGAGCTATCTGCAACTGCTCAGGCACCGCCTTCCCACTGCCTGGGCCTTAAATGCACGGAGCTAAGGAGCACACCCTCGTGGCTGGGGCCGGCCTTGTGGTGCAGTGGGCTAAGCTGCCGCCAGCTCGTTCACCACCTCGGAGTCCTCCGAACCCAGTTCCATGTGCACAGTTGAGTGAATCTCTGGCCACGGGCAACCAAACTCCACTTCCAGCCTCACCCTGCTCCCTGGGAGGTCAGGGGGGTGGAACTCTAATCCTGCAGCTGGTTGCTCTGGCAACAGCTTTCCCAGTGGCCACACCAGGCTAGACTGAGGTGTGGTTAAAGAGGCTTATTGCCAATAAAGGGTTCCACTCACCTTACTTGCACCTGAGTGACCTCAGCAAAGGGGGGGGTGGATGGGTAACGAAAATTCTAACAGGTGCTCCTATGCCCTCATCACTTAGGAAACCACAAGGGCTCCAGGGTTCTGGCAGGGAGGCAGGGATGGAGACCAAAATACCTTCCTTCTATGTTGATGGATGTTTAGACAGGCAAATGGTGAATAGTCAAAGAAAAACACTGTGGCTGTTAGTCAACTGATATAAGGGTAAGAGGAATGGTGTGTCAATGAAGAGGTAAAATCGATAACCCCAGGGACTGGCGTAGTGGGTTAAGCTGCCACCCGCGACACTAGCGTCCCATATGGGTACTGGCTTGAGTCCTGGCTGCTCCACTTCCCATCCAGCTCCCTGCTCCTGCACCCAGGAGAGCAACGAGGCTCGAGTGCTAGGGCTCCTGCCACCTACACAGGGACCTGGATGGAGCTCCAGGATTCTGGCTTCAGCCTGGCCCAGCCCCGGCTGTTGCAGCCATTTGGGGAGTGAAGCAGCAGAGGGAAGACTTGTCTCCAACTCTGCATTTCAAATAGATAAAAATCTCTAAATAAATGGATAATCCTATTTCAGAACAGGAAAAAAGCAGGAAATTGACAATAAACCTAGGGGGAAAAAACATGAAGTTAACAGTATGTATCATGGGGAGACCAGGTAGTAACACAGAAGTTAGTATAAGACCAACAATTTGTCCCAAGAAGCCGCTACCGCTTGGAGTGGGAATGGGGGTGGCAGATGGACTACTTTCATTACCATCCTATCCCCCGGTACTACTTATGGCTTTTAAAATAGGAAAACACAGCCCCCTACTGCCTATCTGCTTCTGCCACAGCACAGGTTTTTGAGAGGTAGTGAGATAGACCCCGGGAGAGGATCTCATCTTGCTGGACCACCTACCAACCAACCACATAGCAGGGAGCAAGGGTGCACCCGTCACTGCTGACTGGAGATGACAGGGGCCAAGGGCGAGTGGGGGGGGGGCTCCAAGCTGCAACCCCAGGGTCCGGATGAGAGCTTCCACCCTCACGATCGTCAGCCAAGAAGTGGAACGGCCAGCACAGCCCACTACTTAAAGAGAATGACCCGGGGTCGTGGCACTGAAGGTCAGCTGCCACCTGTGATGCCTGCATGCCATATAGGCACCCGTTGGAGACCCAGCTGCTCCACTTCTGAACCAGCTCCCTGCTGAAGTGCCCAGGACAGCCCAAGATGGTCCAAAAGCCTGGGCCCCTGCCACCCCTGTGGGAGACCCAGAAGCAGCTCCAGGCTCCTGGACTGACTTGGCACAGCCTTCACGGACATTTGGGGAGTGACCCAGCAGATGGAAGACCTCTCCCTAACTCGGCCTTTCAAATAAGTCTGTGAAAATAAGTGGCCCAATCCTGTTTTGATGCTGGTTAAAACCAACCAGATTTCCTTGTACGTGGACACGAGTTGGCTCGAGACCTTCTAGTGGTGAACGCCCCATAGAAGCCGGACCCAGCTAGGCTGAAGGACCCCATGCCCGAGCAGCAGCCTCATCTAACTCATCTGACACAGGAAGCCTGAACCCCTCACTGTTCATTCTCCACCCTCAACTGAACGAGAAACTCGTGTACCTCAATAACTCCGTGGGCATGTGCATCTACCACCCTTTGAATAGACATCATCCATCCCAGAACTTCATGAGTAGGTAGAACTTCCCTGGAAACAAGCCCTGTAAGTGGTAGCTCTTGACTGCTCCAGTTTTTGGTCACAAGACACCCTTGCTCCTGGCTTAGTTGACCAAGATGGTTCTGAGCATCTTCATTAGCATTGACAGTATACAAGGGGCCGGCACTGTGGTATAGCAGGTAAATCTGCTGCCTGCCACACCGGCATCCCACATGGGCACTGGCTTGAGTCCCGGCTGCTCTACTTTTGATCCCACCCTCTGCTATGGCCTGGAAAAGCAGAAGGTGGCCCAAGCCCTTGGGCCCCTGCACCTGCATGGGAGACCTAGACGAAGCTCCTGGCTTTGGATCGGCGCAGCTCCGGCCACTGCAGCCAGTTGGCGAGTGAACCAGCAGATGCAAGACCTCTCTCTGCCTCTCCTTTCTGTATAACTCTTTCATGTAAATAAAAAAATATTTTAAAAAAAAGGATGGGGGATGGGAGCCACAGGCTAGGAAGAGACGTTTTCAGTGGCTGTAATGGATGTACTAACACAATTAAGAATGTTAACCATGAGAAAGATACCCCAGAAGTGGGATGTTTTTCCCCTAACGAGCAAAGTGTATCAATGGACAATTCAGAGAGGGAGTCACTGTGTCCTCACTTGATCTGGAACTTAGTTCTGGAATCCAGGCACTCAAGTAGAGCATGGGGAAGACGGTAAACGTGGCCGAGTTCAGCCAAGCAAGTGCAGACTTAGGAACAGCAGCAAGGGAACTTTCGGGCTACGCGAAACCCATCCGTGTTAGCTAAGGTGCTTACTGATCAGGCTCCTGCTCTCCCAGAAGCTGGGAGGTGGGGGCCCTTCTTCCAGGTGTTGGCTGTAGCCGTGAACCTGCTTGGCCATCTTGAGTCTTCTCAGCAGGCAGATGAAGGCTGCAGCCTACAGTTGTTAGGAACCCTTCACATTTGTTCGAGCCGGCTGGCGGCCTGGTTGAAGAGGGCTCAGGGGAGCCCGGTTGGGAGTTTGGTCAAGGAATCTGCCAGTACCTGCCAGCAACAGCCTATTAGTCAGTAGTGGTAGAGGGGTGGGTGTTTGGTGCAGCCTCCATAGACCCCCCACATCCCACATGGGAGTACCTGGGCTTCAGTCCCAGCTCCGCTCCCAATTCCAGCTTCCTGCCGACCTGCACCCGGGAAGCAGCAGGCGGTGGCTCAAGTCCCCGGGTCCCTGCCACCCACGTCAGAGACCCAGGTGGAGTCAGGGGCTCCTGGCCAGCTTCAGCTGTTGCAGGCATTTGGGGAGTCAACCAGGGATAGGCACTCACCGTGTCTGCTTTCAAATAACGTGGACATAAGTGGCGAGGAGAACCAAGTGCCCTCCTGTGCTCCCTCACAGCCTTAATGCGTATGAGCAGCACCTGCAGGAGGAGCAGCGCTTCAACCTGGAGACAGCAGACACGCAATGGGTGGTAGAAGCAAAGGGTGGAATACACACACGCAGAGTCTTCAGGAACTGGGTCTTAACATCTCCAGCTTTAGACTGTCAAGCTAATTACAGTTCAGGCCACGCTTTGGAGCACCAGTCAGAGTATAGTTATCTTACCAGCGTTTAAAAACAACCTAGAGCAGGGCCAGCTCTGTGGCACAGCAGGTAAAGCTGCCGCCTGCAGTACTGGTGTCCCGCAAAGGTGCCGGTTTGAGTCCCGGCTGCTCCACTTCCAGTCCAGCTCCCTGCTAATGCACCTGAAAAAGCAGTAGAAGATGGCCCAAGTGCTTGGGCCCCTGCACCCATGTGGGAGACCCAGAAGAAGCTCCTGGCCGTGGCCTGGCCCAGTCCTAGTGGTTGGGGAGTGAACCAGCATGATGGAAGAGCTCTCTGCCTCTCTGTGACGCTGCCTTTGAAATAAGTCTTAAAGCAGGCAAACAATCAAGAACGAAGGACCGAGATGAAGCGGATCTAGACTCAAAGGTGAGAAGCAGAACCTACCTGCAGCCTGGCAGCGTGACGCCTCGAGCCACACCGGCACCAGGCAGAGGGCGGCGGGAAAGCTGCCGCACCCATCAGCACCGCCTCCCGTGCTTACGAAGGAGCCGCCGAGGCCTCTCATTGGTCACATTCACTAGGTGCCCGCCCCCAGGCCAATCAGCTCTGAGCTGGTGTGGGGCTGACGTAATGCCCCCCAGTAGCTCCCTGCACTACCTTTTTTTTTTTTCTTTCTTTCTTTCTTTTGTAATTGTCTCCCACGTCGCATATCAGGGCTCAGTCCACGGTGTCTTCTCCAGTTTGTCGATGTCGCCTTGGCCAACAAAGAAGTCAGTCTGTTTTCCCACCAGACTCTGCTCCCAGAATCCCTCCTACGACTGCGCCTTTTTACGGTTCTGTCTTGTGTGCTTCTTTTTGTGGTTTTTCTGGAACGTTTGCCCCAGAA
>JADBBT010001886.1:0-13720 GCA_015711505.1 Sylvilagus bachmani | reverse complement strand
AAAAAAATATCATGTAGGATCTCTGTCCTTAATGTGCTATACATTGTGAATTAATACTATAACTAGTACTCCAACAGTATTTTTCACTTTGTGTTGCTATGTGAGGGCAAACTGTTGAAATCTTTACTTAATATATAGTAAATTGATCTTCTGTATATAAAGAGGATTGAAAATGAATCTTGATGTGAAGCAAGGGGAGAGGGAGTGGGAAAGGGGAGGGTTGCGGGTGGGAGGGAAGTTATGGGGGGGGGAAGCCATTGTAATCTATAAGCTGTATTTTGGAAATTCATATTCTTTAAATAAAAGTGTTATAAAATAAAAAAAAAAGAAAAAGGAGTTGTAACAACAGATACCACAAAAATAAGAATCATGAAGAATTACTACAAGTAGCTAAATGCCAAAAATTGTAAAATCGGGAAGAAATGCATAGATTTCTGGACACCTACAATCTAACAAAATCAAGTCATGAAGATGTAGAAAACCTAAATAGACTAATAACCAACACAGAGGTTGAATCAGTAATAAAGACCTCCCAACAAAGAAAAGCCCAGGACTGTATGGCTTCACTGCTAACTTCTTTTCTTTTTTTTCTTTTTTTGACAGGCAGAGTGGACAGTGAGAGAGAGAGAGACAGAGAGAAAGGTCTTCCTTTGCCGTTGGTTCACCCTCCAATGGCCGCTGTGGCCAGCGCACTGCCGCCGGCGTGCTGAGGCCGGCACACCGCGCTGATCCAAAGCCAGGAGCCGGGTGTTTCTCCTGATCTCCGATGTGGGTGCAGGGTTCAAAGACTTGGGCCATCCTCCACTGTCGGGGACCACGCAGCATGTGGCCTCTTAGTGGAAAACTACTGAGGCAGGGCTAAACAGCCCAGACCAGAGAGTACTGATAACGCAACCTTGTGTGACCTTGTGCCTTAAGACCTTGTAACCTTTCCCCTACTTGCACTTGTAACCTTTCCCCTACTTTCACAAGCATTGCAGCTACAAGATAAGCTCCCCCTCCTTCCCCCGCCCGACACCCTGCCTTTATGATATATAAGTGTGTGGTTGAAAAATAAAAGTTGCAGCTTGATCAGGACATGTCTTGCTGCCATTTTTGTGTCTCCTGTCCCTTTCATTTCTCCTTCTAGGTGCTTGGCCCCAGTTGCTGTCCCACGGGATGGGACACTCCACTGCACTCCTGGGCCACAGCAGAGAGCTAGACTGGAAAAGCAGCAACCGGGACAGAATCCAGCGCCCCGACCAGGACTAGAACCCGGGGTGCTGGCACCGCAGGCAGAGGATTAGCCTATTGAGCCACGGCACAGGCCACTGCTGACTTCTACCAGACTTTTGAAGAAGAATTAATTCCAATTCTTCTTAAACAATTCAAAACATTTGAAAGTGAGGGAATTCTCCCAAATCCTTCTATAAGGCCAGCATCACCTTAACTCCAAAACCAGAAAATGATACAACAAAGAAAGAGAATGAAAAACCAATGTTCCTGCTAAACATAGATGCAAAAATCCTCAACAAAATACTGCCTAATTGACCACACAAAACATCAGAAAGATCATTCCTATGGAACAAGTGGGATTTATCCCTGGTATGCAGGGATGGCTCAACATATGTGAATCAATCAATGTGATAGATTACATTAACAAGTTGAAGAATAAAACCTATATGATTATCTCAATACATGCAGAGAAAGCATATGATAAAATACAACATATTTTCACAAAAAAACCTTAAGCAAACTGAGTATAGAAGTAACATTCCTCAACACAATCAAGGCAATATATAACGAACCTACTGCCAGCATCACATTAAACTGGGAAAAGTTGGAAGCATTTCTGCTAAGATCTAGAACCAGATGAGGATTTCCATTTTCACTACTGCTATTAAATATAGTTGCGAACATTTTAGCCAGAAACATTAAGCAAGAAAAAGAAACCAAAAGGATATAAATTGGAAAGGAGAAAGTCTATTATCCCTGTTTGCAGATGATACAATTTTATATATAACAGCACGTGAAGAATCCACTAAGATACTATTAGAACTCATAAAAGAGCTTGGTAAAGTTGCAGAATATCAACACACACATAAAAATAATTAATAGTATTTGTATACACAGACAATTGCTGTGTCTGAGAAAGAACTCCTAAGATTAGTACTATTCAAAATAGCCACAGAAAACTTAAAACTTAAATATCTTGGAATAAATTTAATCAATGAGGTAAAAGATCTCTATAATGAAAATTACAAAACATTAAAGAAAGAAATAGACAAAGACACAAAAACATGAGAAAATCTTCCATGTTTGTGAATTGGAAGAATTAATATCAAAACATCCATACTACCAAAAGCAATTTACAGATTCAACATAATCCCAATAAAAATATCCATGACATTCTTCTCAGATCTAGAAAAAGTGATGGTGATGGTAGGCTAGTGTTGTGGTCTAGCAGATAAAGCTGCCGCCTGCATTGCCAGCATTCCATATGGGTGCCGGTTCGAGTCCCAGCTGCTCCACTTCCGATCCAGCTCTCTGCTATGGCCTGGGAAAGCAGTAGAAGATGGCCCAAATCCTTGGGCCCTTGCACCCATGTGAGGGACCTGGAGAATGCTCCTGGCCCCTGGCTTCAGATAGGCACAGCTCCTACTGTTGCGGCCCTCTGGGGAGTGAACCAGCCAATGGAAGACCTCTCTCTCTCTCTTTCTTTCTCTCTCTGCCTCTCTGTAACTCTGCCTTTCAAATACATATAATAAATCTTTAAAAAAAAGAAAAATAAAAAGTGGTGGTAAAATCCATACAGAAGCACAAGAGGCTTAGCTAAAGCAATCTATACAACAAAAAGACAGATATCACAATTCCAGATTTCAAGACATACTACAGGGGATAATAATCAAAACAGCCTGGTAATGGCACAAAAGTAGACATGTAGACCAATGGAACAGAATAGAAATCTCAGAAGTTTATTCAGATTTCTATAAGCAACTCATTTTTGGCAAGCAAGCTGAAATCAATCCCTGGAGAAAGGACAGTCTCTTCAACAAATGGTGAAGAGAAAATTTGATCTATGCATGTGGAAGTGTGAAACAAGATCCCTACCTTACACGTTATACAAAAATTAACTCAAAGTGGTTCAAGGATCTAAATCTGCAACCTGATACCATCCAATTATTAAAGGAAAACATAGAGGAAACTCTGCAAGACATTGGCATAGGCAAAGACGTTTTGGAAAAGATCCCAGAAGAAAAGGGAATCAAAGCAAAAATGGACAAATGAGATTACATCAAGAAGTTCTGCACTGCAAAGAAAACATTCAACAAAGTGAAGAGGCAACTGACAGAATGGGAGAAACTACTTACAAGCTGTGCAACTGATAAGGATTAATATCTAGGATCTATAAAGAGATGAAGAAATTCGACAATAACAAAACAAACAACCCAGTTTAAAAATGGGCAAAGGATATAAAGAGGCAGTTTTCAAATGATGAAATATAAATGGCTAACAGACACATGAAAAATGTTCAGGATCACTAGCCATCAGGGGAATGCAAATAAAAACCATAATGGGATGTTATCTCACCTGTTAGAATGGCTATCATCCAAAATAAAAAAAACCCATAAATGCTAGCAAAGATGTGGGGAAAAAGGTAGCCTAATCTGAAGTTGTTGGGAATATAAACTAGTCCAAACATTATGAAGACCAATATGGGACTCCTCAGAGATCTGAACAGATCTCTACCATGTGACCCAGCCATTCCACTTCTGAGAATTTATCCAAATGAAATGAAATCAGTATATGAATTATTTGTACCTCCATGTTTATCACAGCTCAATTCACTATAGCTAAGATAAGCAATCAACTCAGATGCCCAGCAATTGTTACTGGATAAAAAAATGTGGTCAGTTTTCAGGATGGCAGATCAGGGAAGGACATACTGCACTAGGTAGGGATAAATAGTAAAAAACAGTATACTCTCAGGGGAGAATTGGAGAGAAAACCACATTGGAAATCCTACAAGAGGATGATGAACACTGGATCTGCGTGGAGTGTGCAGATATGCAGCATGAACACAAACACAAGCACAACTGCAGCAGCTGAGAGCAGGAGCAGGTGGCAGCTTGGAGACAGAGGTGAGACTGCACTGCAGCAACCTGTGGTGATACAGCTAGAGGGAGAGTGTGGCATCAGTCTGGACTGGAGCTCTGGGGCTAGTGTTTGCTACCAGTTGCCCATAGACCCAGTGGAAGTAGAGGGGGCATGTTTAGCTCATCCACACTTCCCAACAACGGTACCCACTCCCCAGCTGAGACAGGGTGGGTGCCATTTTGAATTTTGGTGGAAGACATTTTAGGTTTGCATGCACATAGTAACTGGCTCAGACAGGATGCCATCTTCTCGGCAGTACTGGTAGTAGTGACAGAGAGAGAGCAACATTCAGCCAGTGGCTCTTGTCTACATGTATGACCCAGAGAGTCTAGCAGAGGAAACAATGTGTAGTCCCCACTGACTTTGAGCCTAGGAGGGGGCCGGTGCCATGGCTCACTAGGTTAATCCTTTGCCTGTGGCACCAGCATCCTGGTATTCTAGTCCTGGTGGGACACCGCATTCTGTCCGGGTTGCCCCTCTTCCAGGCCAGCTGGCTGCTGTGGCCTGGGAATGCAGTGGAGGATGGCCCAAGTGCTTGGGACCTGCACCTACATTGGAGACCAGGAGAAGCACCTGGCTCCTGGCTTTGGATCAGCACGGTGCGCCGGCTGCAGCGACCATTGGAGGGTGAACCAATGGCAAAAGGAAGACCTTTCTCTCTGTCTCTCACTGTCCGCTCTGCCTGTAAAAAAAAAACAAAAAAAAAAAACAAAAAAAAAAACACTGAGCCTAGGTGGGAGACAGTCGGGCAACCAGGAAGGATGGTGAGGCACCTGGAGCCTCCCAGAATCAAGACATCTAGATGGAGCAAGAAGCTGGAAATCAGGAATCTCTAGAACATATGGAAACACATGGAGATTGAACATGATCCAGAATGAACAGTGGGTCATAGAAGAAATCAAAAAGTAAATAAAAAATGTCTGGAAATGAATGAAGATGACAATGCATTATATCAAAACTTATGGGATACAGCAAAAGCAGTGTCATGAAGGATGTTTATATCAATTTGAGTCTAACATCAAGAAAATGGAAAGCTTCCAAATAAATGAGCTATCAGTGCATCTCAGAGTCCTAGAAAAATAACAGCAAATCAAAGCCCAAATTAGTAGGAGGAAATAATTAAAATTAAAAAAGAAATAAACAAAATTTAAACAAAAACATATAAAAGATTAGCAAAACAAAGAGCTGGTTTCTTGAAAAAAAATTAAATACCAGCCTGCGCTGTGGCTCACTAGGCTAATCCTCTGCCTGTGGCACCGGCACCCCAGATTCTAGTGCCAATTGGGGCACTGGATTCTGTCCTGCTTGCTGCTCTTCCAGTCCAAGCTCTCTGTTGTGGCCCGGGACGGCAGTGGAGGATGGTCCAAGTGCTTGGGCCCTGTATTCGCATGGGAGACTAGGAGGAAGCACCTGGCTCCTGGCTTTAGATTGGCGTGGCACGCCAGCTGGAGTGCGCTGGCCTTAGCGGCCATTTGGGGGCTGAACCAATGGAAGGAAGACCTTTCTCTCTGTCTCTCTCTCTCTCACTGTATAACTCTGCCTGTCAAACAAACAAAAAAGAGAAATAAATACCATTGGTCCAACTAACCAAAAAAAGAGGGAAAAGACTTAAATCAATAAACTCAGAGATGAAAGAGGAAATATAACAACAAATAACACAAAAATAAAAAGGAATCATCGGGAATTATGACAAATAGCTGTATGCTTACAAACTGGGAAACTTAGAAGAAATGGATAGATTCCTAGACACATATAGTCTACTCAAATTGAGTCATGAAGATACAGAAAATCTAAACAGACCAAAAACTGAGATGGAAATTGAATCAGTAAAAAAATACTCTCCCAAAAAAGAATAGCCCAGGGCTGGATGGCTTCACTGCTGAATTTTACCAGACATTTAAAGAAGAGCCATATTTTGTCTCAAGCTATTCAAAACAATTGAAAGGGAGGGAATCTCCCAATGTCCTTCTGTGAAGCCTGCGTTACATTAATTTCTAAGCCAGAAAAAGATACAATAGAGAAAGTGGACTAAAGACCAATATCCCTGATGAATATAGATGCAAAAATCCTCAACAAAATATTAGCTAATGGAATCCAACAACACATCAAGTTGTTGGATTACCTTGACCAAGTGTGATTTATCCCTTATATGCAAGCATGATACAATATTCGCAAATCAATCAATGTGTTACATCACATTAACAAATTGAAGAACAAAAACCATATGGTTATATCAACAGATACAGAGAAAGCATTTGATGAAAGAGAACATTAAGCAAATTGGGTATAGAAGGAGCATTCTTCAACACAATCAAGGCAATATTTTTAAAGATTTATTTTATTTGGTTCACAGAGTTCCTGACAGAGGAAGAAACACGGAGTACATCTTCCATCCACTGATTCATTCCCCAAATGTGCGCAACAGCTGGAGCTGAGCCGATCTGAAGCCTGGAGCCTGGAGACTCTTCTGGGTCTCTCACATGGATGCAGGGGCCCAAAGACTTGGGCCATCCTCTACTGTTTTCCCAGTCACATTAGCAGAGAGCTGAATTGAATAGACCAACCAGGACTTGAACTCGTGCCCATATGGGATGCCAGTATTGCAGGCTGGGACTTCAATGCCCTGGGCTCCAGCACTGGCCCCTAGGAAATTTTTGACAAAACCACGGCCAGCATCCTTTTGAATGGGGAAAAGCTGGAAGCTTCCCACCAAGATCCAGAATCAGACAAGGATGCCCACTCTCACCATTGCTGGTCAATATAGTCCTGGAAGCCAGAGCCATTATGCAAGAAAAATAAATCTAAGGAATACAAATTTGAAAGGAGGAACTCAAACTAATCCTATTTGCAGATGATATGATTCTATATATAGGGGGTCAAAAAGACTCCACTGAGAGACTATTGGAACTCATACAAGGTTTGGTAAAGTGGCAAGATATAAAATGAAAATGGAAAAACCAATAGCTTTTGTATACACAGATAATGTCATGGCTGAGAAAGAACTTATCTGATCAGTCCAATTCACAATAGTTCCAAAAAGAATCAAATACCTTGGAATAAATTTAACAAAGGATGTCAATGATATTTATGATGAAAATTACAAAATAAAGAAAGAAATAGAAGATGACATCAAAAAATAGAAAAATCTTCCATGTTCATGGATTGGTAGAATAAACATCATCAAAATATCCATACAACCAAAAGCAGTTTCCAGATTCAATGTAAGCCCAATCAAAATATCAATGACATTCTTTGCATATCTAGAAAAATGATACTAAAAAAGTCATATGGAACACAGGACACCTCGAATAGCTAAAGCAATCTTGTACAACAAAAACAAAGCCAGAGGCATCACAAATCTGATTTCAAGATATACTACAGGGCAGTTATAATCAAGACAGCCTGGTACTGGTACAAAAAATAGATGGATGGACCAATAGGACAGAATAGAAATGCCAGAAATCAACCCAAGCATCTACAACCAACTTATATTTGACCAAGGATTTATAATCAATCCCTGGAACAATGAAAATCTCTAACAAATGGTGATGAGAAACCTGGATTTCTACATGTAGAAGTATGAAGCAGGAGCTCTACCTTAAACCTTATGCAAAAATCAATTCAAAATGGATTAAAGACTTAAATCTATGACCTGATACCATCAAATTATTAGAGAACATTGAGGAAACCCTGCAAGATACTTGCATAGGCAAAGAGTTCTTGGAAAAGGGGTGGGCCTTGTGGTGCAGTGGGTTAATCCTCCACCTGCAGCACCAGCATCCCAAATGGGTGGTGGTTGAAGTCCGGCTGCTCCTCTTTTAATCCAGCTTTCTATGATAGCCTGGAAAAGCAGTAGAAGATGGCCTAGGTGCTTGAGCCTCTGCACTTGCATGGGAGATATGAAGAAGTGGCTCCTGGCTTCGGATCAGCTCAGCTCCAGCCGTTGTGGCCATTTGGGGAGTGAACCAACTGACAGAAGGCCTTTCTATCTGTTTCTCCCTCTCACTTTCTATAACTCTACCTCTAAAATAAATAATTTATAAAGTAAGAGTTCTTAGAAAAGAAACCAGAGGTACAGGCAATCAAAGTTAAAATTAACAAATGGAATTGTAGCAAGCTGAGAAGTTTCTGCACTGTAATAGAAATGCTCAGCAAAGTGAAGAGGCAACTGACAGAATGGTAGAAAATATTTGCAAAGAACACAAGTGATAAAGGGTTAACATCCAGAATCTATAAAGATCTCAAGAAAACAACAAGCAACAAAACAAGTAGTCTAGGTAGGAAAGGGGCAAAAGACTTGAACAGGCATTTTTCTTTTTTTCTTTTCAAGGTGAATAATAATATTGAATTCATTAATACTACAGTAATCACTGAGAAAATGACAAAAATAAATGAGAAAATGCAAATAAAATAATGATACAAATATAAACATGCTTTCAAAGAAAAATAAAACTCATAAAACCACAACAGAGATATGGTTGTATTTTCAATACATAAATTCCATCAAAAAAAAGTAACACTACATTGAAATAAAAGAGAAAAACATGTTATTTCATTTGTAATGAATGCCAAAATGTTAACATGCTTAAACATAAATTAACCCTTACAATTCACATCAAAGAAAATAAGGCTGTATGAAGATGACCTCACTCAACATTAACATGACAAGAAAATAGCTATGAGGCATTATTATTAAAATATTGATATCTATATCAATTATATATATACATACATAATTTTAGGAAATGTATATATATGTGTATATATATATATATATACACACAATTAGACTGTCTCCAATTAGTAGAAAACCACTTAAATATAGATGTTGTATATGTTTAGCCCTGGAAATTGCAGCACATAAAAATTGAGACTGCTCACATAGAAACTCTAGCTAATACACAGCTTATGCAAAAAATTAAACTCCCAAAAAGCCATTGTAATCCATAAGCTGCACTTTGGAAATTTATATTCATTAAATAAAAGCTAAAAAAATTAAACTCCCAAATGATATGCACAAAACTCATCAATAGTAGATATTACTGGGGAGTAGAATTATAAAGAAAACAAACACTTATAAGTTATAAAAATACTATATTCCATAAAATTCTATCTCCTTTGAGATAGAAGGAGTTCACTCTGTGGTAACTGATAATTATAAACACATGCACTTCATACTTATGGAAGCACTCAGATGAAACCCTTGTAATTCCATCATCCAGAGCTTCTCTGAGCTTCTCTGACTTTCCAGGTCCTTTGATTCAGTCCAACAGTAATAATGAGAACAATAATTATGTCTAGTGAATATTCTCTTCAATGAAATCTTTTAGGTCACTTGTCAAAAAAGTCCACTTTTTCTGATCTGCAAGGAGTTTCCACTGCAACACACATTAAGGCACCATTAAGGCTTTGCATTTTGAAGACTAAATGTTTCTGCTGAAAGTGGTGGCATAGCTTCTTTTCAGTCATCACCTATTACTTTCAATGCAGATCTACAAATTAAAGTTACTCCACAGGAAGATGTTCCAGATTATTTCAGACGTACTCAGGTTAGTTACAAATATATCTTTCTTTCAACATGATCACCTCAATTTCCATCTTCTCACTTCTTTTCTTGGGCATTCCAACACTATTTCACTTAATTATTTCAACAGGCATTTTTCAAGAGAGGAAATTCAGAGGGCCAACAGATACTTGAGGAAATGCCATCAGGGAATGCAAATCAAACTGCAATGAGTTTTCATCTCGCTGCCATTAGAATGGCTTTCATATAGAAATCAACAAATGACAAATGCTGTCCTGTCGATGATGTGGGAAAAGGGTACGTTGGCCCACTGTTGATGAGAATGTAAACTGATGCAGCCACTGTAGAAGACAATATGGAGATACCTCAGAAATCTGTGTATAGAGCTACCATATGATCCAGTCACCCCGCTCCTGGGAATTTACTCAAACCAAAAGAAATTAGTATATGAAAGAGTTATCTGTGCCCTCATGTTCACTGTGGCACAATTCACAATAACTAAGGAATGGAATCAGCCCAGATTTCCATCAACTGTTGACTGGATAAAGAAACTATGGTGTATACACACACACACACTATGGAGTACTACTCAGCTGTAAAAAAAAGGAAATTCTGTCCTTTGAAACATGATGGATGCAACTGGAAACCATTGTACTTCATGAAATAAGCCTGTCCCCTCTAGACAGATATCATATGTTTTCCCCAATCTGAGAAAACTAATAGAGTACCTGAAATGTAATATATTGGAGTGAAACAGACATTTTGAGATTCAATGATTGTTTAAAGCCCTTGTATTTTATTGCAGAAGTTTTTTTTTTTTTCATACTATTTGCTGTTACTTAGTGTAGGGTTACCTTACAATCATTAAGTAAACTTAAATGGAAATTTATAAAAATTAAAAGTGGGAATAGGAGAAGGAGACGAAGAATGCTTGGAGTGTGGGCAGGAGGAGGATGTATCACTATGTTCCTAAATCTGTATATATGAAATACATGAAACCTGTATAACTGAGATAAAATTTCTAAAAAAGAAAATGTGGTATATATACACTATGTGATACTACTCAGTCATAAAAAAGAATGAAATCCTGTCTTT
This sequence comes from Sylvilagus bachmani, assembly GCA_015711505.1. Lineage (NCBI taxonomy): Eukaryota > Metazoa > Chordata > Mammalia > Lagomorpha > Leporidae > Sylvilagus > Sylvilagus bachmani. The sequence continues at coordinate 2,964 of JADBBT010001886.1, read as the reverse complement.
TGCGACAAAAGGTATTCAATTGGAGACCATTATGCTTAGGGAAATAATTCAGTCTCGAAAAGACAAGTATCATATATTTTCTCTGATGCATGGCAATTAATATAGAATACCAAAAATATATAGGAATTAAATGATTTGGGATATGATTGTCATTTTTAGCCCTTGTTTATATGCCTGTGGAACTGTAGTCTTCCTACTTTTTACTTGTTGAGTATTATGATTAGTTGCAAATTAAGCCTGTGAACACAGAGTGGATTAAAATTATGGCTTTGCAAAAACTGATGAAGAAAGATGAGGGAAGGACGGGATAGGGAGAGCAGGGGAGTGAGGGAAGTGTGGTTGTCTTTTTGGAACTGTGCCTATGGAATGCATAAAGTCTGTTCTCTTTATATCAATAAAAATTTTCAAATGTCTACCAAGAGCTTCAAATGTATTTTTCATAATGCTTTAATACTATTCAATGGAGAGAATTCTTCATGGTTCAGTCAATGATTTTCTAATAGAAGGAATTCAGTTATTCCTAATCTTATAGATGATTCTTCAGTAAATGTCTCTATATATGCATACAAAATACATTTTATATATGCAGGTGTACATTACACACATCTATGTGCACCTATGTGTCTTCCAGTGGATTATTTCCTTACAAAGCATTCTTACAATTAGGTTTATTGAGTCAGAGGCTGGGAACATTTATATAGAAGCTAATATTTTTGAGCACTCTCTTTGTGAGAATTAATGAGATTGCAAAGGTCTTTAAGATCTTGGAATAAAGAGAACTCTAGCTATTCTACTGACTAGCATATTACTCTGTGAAATAAAACTATGTCCAGCTTCCAGGAGAACTCATCAGAAACAAATAGGTTTTCTTTCAGATCATGCACCTCACCGATGCCTACAGATGCTATTTGTTTATATAATTATGTTAGTTTGAAATTGGCAGAACCCTTTAACCTGGAGTGGGACTGTTCCAGGCTGGCAGATGTATTGATGTTGCTGTCTTGGACTTGCACCTCAAGTGGTCCATTAGTTCCTGGTCAGCTGTGCCCCTGCCCATGTGTTCTGGTGGCTCTCTGCCTGCTTAGGAGGCACAGCTTCAGCTTGCTAGGCCCAAGCCTGAAGCTAGCGGTGGTCTGGGAAGATTGAGAACAGAGCTGCTTTGTGTCATCTTTGAATTTCTGAAACTTTATTTCTTCACTTCTGAGATAAAACGGGGCAGTGCTATGATGAAGAAAAGGGTCAGAGGCTGCACTAGGGGTTGTGCTACCAGGAGATTGATGTCCTTATTAAGAGACATGCACACAACCCTTCTTAGCTGCTTTTCTAAAAAGAAGCAAAGATTGTCATTGGCTTGGTAGAAAATCACAGATTTAGCAGCCTCTGGGAAACACAATGCTTTCACTCCAAGTTGAGAATAACATGAGAGGAACAGCAAGTTGAATTATATTGGAATTGTAGAATTACAAGATTAGGAACTTTCAGTGCCTTGGAATAATTTTTCTGCCCCTCAGAAACACTGAGTTCTTTTAGCTAAGGACTCAGAAAAAGAAGTAATGTTGAAAACTTGAAATTGTCAAATTCCCTCCCATGGCAGTAGTAATGGTGCACTTGGTGTAGACACAGCTGTGCTTCTTTGCAGCACATATAACTCTTGTGAGTTCTGTCTTCTCATTGCCTTCCCAATCTGCCCTTATTTCTCCATCCCTCGAATTGCCGAGTTCCAGGTGACAACATGTATATACCAGCAAGGAATGTGATGGGACACATCATCCCTTGGCATGCCTAAGCTTTTCTTCTAGGCATAATGTGTGATCAGTGACTCAGCTGGGATGTCAGAAGGTCTTGCACATTTCCTTACTTAGAGAGTATGCTAAAATGTCACACATTTTATAGTCTAACGTATTTGTGCAAATAGAAAACACAAGCTTTGAAGTATAATCTGAATGTCAGGCTAATTCCACTGTTAGGTATCTTAAAGGATGCTATGAAAAGAAATTTTGAAAGAAACATGTATTTATTTATTTATTCACAGTCCCAAATACCTGCAATGGCTCTGGTTGGGGTGATGTCATAACTGGGAGCCAGGAACTCAATGCAGGTCTCCAGTGTAGGTGGCAGGGACCCAATTGCTTGAGCCATCACTGCTGCTTCTCAGAGACTTAAGCAGCTAGAGCTGGTATCTGGAAATGGGAATCAACATGGTACATGGCCATCTTACATGGCATCTTAATTCTGGACCAAATGCCCATCCTAACAAGATTTTCTAAAAAATTTAAACAAAGCCTGATGCTACAATTGAAGTAGGTAGGCATACAGGTTAAAATTGATTAGGTTTGTGAGCTGGAAGATCATGCCTTTGCCATGCCCCTGCATGACTTCACGCCCTGCCTGATACCTTTGCCACGCTCCTGTGTGACCTCATGCCCCTACCTGGCCACACCTGAGTGCCCACCGGCACTACTTTCCTTTGGAAATGGGTTAAAAGCCTGGGACTAGTAAGTCCAGCCTCTTTTTTCCCTGGCATCTAGCCAGGAGGGGGCTGGCTGTAGCTCTGTGCCTCCAGGGTGCATGGCCTCCGGGCCACCCGCCCAAGGCTTCCTGGCCTAGATGCTCCTCCATGTGGCTGGTTCCTGGTACTCGGTATGAACCCAGACCTACCTCTCTGTTACATAAAGCTCTCACTCTCCTATGCACCTTTCTCACTAAATAAAAGCTTAAAATGTACCATGCTGCCTTGTTCATATATGCCGGCATTTAGAATTCTTCTCTAAATATTAGGCAAGAACCCACTTGGACTTATTAATATTGGGGATTTAAGTGGGAATAAGAGAGGGAGGAGATGTACAATTTGGGACATGCTCAATCAGTTGTGCCCCAAATGATGGAGTTAGAAACGTGCCAGGGAATTCCAATACAATCCCATCAAGGTGGCATGTACCAAGGCCATCTCACTAATCCAAGTGA
>JADBBT010001885.1:0-13720 GCA_015711505.1 Sylvilagus bachmani | reverse complement strand
AGTGTCCATTTCACTTCAACAGGTTTCCCCTTTGGTGCTCAGTTAGTTGTCGCCGATCAGGGAGAACATATGATATTTGTCTCTTTGGGACTGGCTTAATTCACTCAGCATGATGTTATCCAGATTCCTCCATTTTGTTGCAAATGACCGGATTTCATTGTTTTTGACTGCTGTATAGTATTCTATAGAGTACATGTCCCAAAATTTCTTTATCTAATCTACTGTTGATGGGCATTTGGGTTGGTTCCAGGTCTTAGCTATTGCGAATTGAGCTGCAATAAACATTAAAGTGCAGACAGCTTTTTTGTTTGCCAATTTAATTTCCTTTGGGTAAATTCCAAGGAGTGGGATGGCTGGATTGAATGGTAGGGTTATGTTCAGGTTTCTGAGGTATCTCCAGACTTCCTTCCATAGTGGCTTAACCAGTTTGCATTCCCACCAACAGTGGATTAGTGTCCCATTTTCCCCACATTCTCTCCAGCATCTGTTGTTGGTGGATTTCTGTATGTGAGCCATTCTAACCGGGTTGAGGTGAAACCTCATTGTGATTTTGATTTGCATTTCTCTGATTGCTAGTGATCTGGAACATTTTCTCATGTGTTATTTGGCCATTTGGATTTCCTCTTTGGAAAAATGTCTATTGTGGTCCTTGGCCCATCTCTTAAGTGGGTTGTTTGTTTTGATGTTGCGGAGTTTTTTGATCTCTTTGTAGATTCTGGTTATCAATCCTTTATCTGTTGCATAGTTTGCAAATATTTTTCAAGTTTAAGGGTTCAGTTTTCATCATATATCAACTATAGATTTTATTATAATTAATTTTTACAGCGTATCCTCTTAATTCTGAGAGTTCAAGTCTTCCAAAAAGACACTTTATTTTCCCTTTTCCTTTCAACTTTCATGGACTTGAATATTAATATTTATGTAGAAAGATTTTACATACTTAAATTTTATGTTATAATGTCATGGAGTGGAATTGTTTGATTATTATGATTTTATATTTAATTAGGATATTATTTTATTAGGACACTATATAGAATATATTATATATCTTATATTTTTGCACTATTAAGGTGTTTTGCTTTAAATCAGGTTAAAAGGATGATAAGCACTCCCATCCAATATGATTTGCGATTTTAGTTAAATGATACTTATATTTTATCAGCAATTCTTATATGAAATCAATATTTATTTATTTATTTATTTTTAACTTTTATTTAATGAATATAAATTTTCAAAGTATAGCTTATGGATTACAATGGCTTCCCCCCATAACTTCCCTCCCACCCAATAAACCCTCCCCTTTCCCGCTCCTTCTACCCTTTCATTCACATCAAGATTCATTTTCAATTCTCTTTATATAAAGAAGATCAGTCTAACATATATTAAGTGAAGATTTCAACAGTTTGCATCCTTACATGAACATAAAGTGAAAAATACTGTTTGAGTACTAGTTATAGCATTAAATCACAATGTACAGCACATAAATGACAGAGATCCTAAATGAGGAGTAAGTGCACAGTGACTCCTGTTGTTGACTTAACAAATTGACACTCTTGTTTATGGCATCAGTAATCACCTTAGGCTCTTGTCATGAGTTGCCAAGGCTATGGAAGCCTTTTGAGTTCACCGACTCTGATCACATTTAGACAAGGTCATAGTGAAAGTGGAAGTTCTCTCCTCCCTTCAGAGAAAGGTACCTCCTTCTTTGATGGCCCCGTTCGTTATACTGTGATCTCACTTGCAAAGATCTTTCATTTAGATCATTTTTTTTTTTTTACCAGAGTGTCTTGGCTTTCCATACCTGAAATACTCTCATGGGCTTTTCAGTTGGATCCACATGCCTTAAGTGCTGATTCTGAGGCCAGAGTGCTGTTTAGGACATCTTCTATTCTATGAGTCTGCTGGGTATCTTGCTTCCCATGTTGGATTGTTCTCTCCCTTTTTCATTCTATCAGTTAGTATTAGCAGACACTAGTTTTGTTTGTGTGATCCCTTTGACTCTTAGGCCTATCATTATGATCAGTTGTGAACAGAAATTGATCACTTGGACTAGTGAGATGGCATTGGTACATGCCACCTTGAAGGGATTGTATTGGAATCCCCTGGCACATTTCTAACTCTGCCATTTGGGGCAAGTCAGCTTGAGTATGTCCCAAATTGTACATCTCTTCCCCCTCTTATTCCCACTCATATTTAACAGCGATTACTTTTCAGTTAAGTTTCAACACTTAAGAGTAACTGTGTATTGATTACAGAATTCAACCAAAAGTATTAAGTAGAACAAACAAAAAAAATTACTAAGAGGGATAATGTATTAAGTTGTTCATCAACAGTCAGGGCAAGGGCTGATCAAGTCACTCTTTCTCATAGTGTCCATTTCACTTCAACAGGTTTCCTTTTTGGTGCTCAGTTAGTTGTCAACAATCAGGGAGAACATTTGGGACCGGCTTATTTCACTTAGCATAATGTTTTCCAGATTCCTAACAGGAATCACTTTTCAGTTAAAATTTAAATATCTAAGAATAATTGTGTGTTAATTACAGAGTTCAACCACTAGTACTAGAACAAAAAAAAAATACTGAAATGGATAAAGTATTACATTGTACATCAGCAGTCAGGACAAGAGCTGATCAAGTCACTGTTTCTCGTAGTGTCCATTTCACTTCAACAGGTTTCCCCTTTGGTGCTCAGTTAGTTGTCGCCAATCAGGGAGAACATATGGAATTTACCCAAAGGAAATTAAATTGGCAAACAAAAAAGCTGTCTGCACTTTAATGTTTACTGCAGCTCAATTCACAATAGCTAAGACCTGGAACCAACCCAAATGCCCATCAACAGTAGACTGGATAAAGAAATTATGGGACATGTACTCTATAGAACACTATACAGCAGTCAAAAACAATGAAATCCAGTCATTTGCAACAAGATGGAGGAATCTGGATAACATCATGCTGAGTGAATTAAGCCAGTCCCAAAAGGAGAAATCATTATTGATTTTTTTAAAAAGAAAGCAAAAAGTTTAAAATTAATATAGAATATGTCACTTGAAGAAATGCTTCATGTTGCTCACTGACAAATTTGAATGTAAGAAATTAAATTGGGCAAGTCTCCTTAAAAAGTAGCATTTATATCATAATTACTAATTTTTGTGTTCTGTATTCACAGTATTCTGAGGGCAGTTCCAAACAGGTGTCTAGGTCTTGTGTCTTAAGAATGTAAGATTCATAACCTATGTAAAAATACACATGTTAAATAAAATCCAGAGACAAATGTAATTAAGAATTTATTCTGGCAGTTATTTCTATTTTGTTTACTTCTAATTTTAATACAGTTACTGAATGTTAATGCTGAAAGTCATCACAAAATTCTAGTGTAAAACCTGTGATTTACCAAGCATTAAAGGGAAAACTGGAACATTCTAGCCATTTTCCTATAGTCACTAACAAAATAGTTTATGTTCTTGGAGCCATGCTCACTGCCTCTTTTCAGACAGCTTGGCTTTACATATGTTGATTGTAAAATAGATTTTCAGCAAAGGAGCTGTAATTGTGACACTCAGGAGGATTTCTGCCTGTGTCTTCTTTTCTGTTTCTTTTTCCAGTTGTGTAGAAGCTTCTGAAAATATGTTCTTCCACTATGTATAATGCTATATGAGAAATGGTTTAGGGAGAGGGCATTTATCTGATTTAAGACACTCACATCTCACATTGGAGTCCCTGGAATCAGTTCCAGGCTCTATCTTCTGAGTCCAACTTCCCACCAATGAGGCCCTTGGAGGCAGCAGAGATGGATGAAGTAGTAAGGTTACTGCTTCCCACGTGAGAGATATGAATTGCATTCTTAGCTCTTGGATCTGGCTGTTGTGGCATATGGGGAGTGAACCAGCGGATGGGAGCTGTCTCCATCCATGTATGTTTTTCACTACCTCTCACTCTTTGTTTCTCAAATAAATAAGTATCTTAAAAATGGCTTGTGGGGGGAGGGCTAGGTTTGTAGCTCAGAAGTTAAGCCACCATCTGAAATGCCTGCGAATGCACCTGGGGAAGCTACTGATGATGGCTCAAGTGCCTGGGCTCTTGTCATCCCTGTGGCAGACCTACACAGATTTTGGGGAGTTAACCAGCAAATTGAAGATTTTGGTCTCTGTTTCTCCCTCTCTCTCTCTGTAATTCTGTCTTTCAAATAATTAAATCAATGTTTTAAAAGATGGTTTAATAGGATCACTAGTGTGTGCGGAAGGCAGAAATTAAATAAATCAAGTCAACAGAGGAAATCAAACAGACTTTTCAAGTAAGAAGGGAAGACTTTTGAAAAAACATTCAAAGTGAAAGACATCCAGTTGTGTGTTTAGTGATGTTTAGTTATGTTTAGTGTGTTCAGTTATGGTCATTAAACACAACTTGTGTAACATTGTCCTTGAGGACAATGTACAGCCTCATACATATCAAGTACATTAGAATACAAATTCCAGAATGATTAGATGTTTTGTTTAGTTCCCTCATCTGTCCCAAGTACCTTATACAAAGGGGCACATAAGACATACTGAATGCATATCCATAAATTAACTAAGTAGCTTTAAAAATAGATATAGGAGAGCCCGGTGGAGCACACAGTCTTTGAATCCAGTCTGGAAGCCTAATGGGGGACAGGGTACTCATGTTACTCAATGAGAAAAGGGCATGTATTGCTTTTCCTATCCCTCTACAAGGATGGCCAGCATCTGGAGGGAAGAAGGCATCATTTTGTTGCCAGCTGCTTCTGTGGTGGCTCTTGTGCATGAGTTTGATCCAGGGATATTATCAAAGGGAAAAATTTATGTTCCCCACAACTTTGGGTCTGGCTGGGAAGGTTGACAGGGTGCTAGGCACCCACATACAACTGAGAGGTGCCCCCAGTCTCTCAGCATATCAAAGGTTCTGGGGCTCAAACTGCCAAGGAGGAGCACCTATAGGCAGCTAGATCTGGGAACATCTCTGCCCTCTCCATGCATGCGACAGGCTAGTGGAGTGGATTAGATCCTCTGCGTGTTGTGACTATGGGAGCCTTGTGTGCCAAGACTGGGAACTCTGTGACTGCACAATAAGGCACAGGGTGTAGCTCAGTCTCTGGCCAATCAGTGTGTGCAGCACCAAAGGATCAGAGCACACTGATTGCCTGAGTATGTCATTGCAGTGGGATCTGTGTTCACACTGACTGCCCAGATACTTGTGTGGTTTATGCATCAGTGCAGGTGAGTTGTGCAACCACTGTTGGCTAACCTTGGGCATTGATAACCTTGGAAGAGAAGAGGGGAGGGTGTGATTATGACAACAAAGGTAATCATATCCTCCCCCTGCTGACAATAGAAAAGATATACAATATCCAACTTTGGTGGTACCCTAGATATTTGTCTTACACTGGAGCACTGACCAGAGTTCCTGGCCACAACCATTGCATGCCTCTGGATATTCACTAAAAGAGCAAACAGTACACTAATCGACAGAGACATAGGTCAAAGATAAAAGTTATCAGGGGAAAAAACAACAACTATTTCCACATATGCCTAAAAATAAATGCAGAAATTCAAGAACAAAGAATAAAGAAGACAATATGACCCCACAAAGGAACACAGCAACATTTCAATATTATAATGTGAAAATGGATATATTGATGAAATGCCATAAATGGGATTCAAAAGATTAATCATAGGATTACTGAGAAGCAAACTCATAAGTTAAAAGTATCCATACAGGACATGAAAGAAAAATTTTGTCATGAAACTCAGATTTTGAAGATGAATCAAACTGAAATATTAGAAATAAAGAATTCATTATGTCAAAAATACAGTGGAAAGCCTTAACAACATAGTTGGTGAGGCAGAACAAAGAATGTCAGAGCTAGAAGACAAATCTTTGGAAATTTGTTAGACTAAAAGGAAAAAATAATAATAAATCAGGAAAATAAAAAAAGTTATTTGAGATTTATGGGATAATACCAAGTGATCCAACACACAGGTCTTCGGAGTTTTGGGAAGTATGACAAGACACAAAAAATTAAAAGTCATATGCAGTGAAATAATTACAGAAAACATTGCTAATTTGGAGAAAGAAAGGTACATCCAAGTACAAAAGACACATAGAACTCCTTGAAGACATAACCAGGAAATAAGTTCATCTTGACACATTATGGTCAAACTTTCAATGGTGAAACACACTGAAAAGGTTTGAAAAGTTTTTAAAATGTGTATGAAAGAAATATCAGATTACTTTCAGGTGATATCCAATTAGATTCATAGCTGGTTTCTCATTAGAAACCCTATTGATAGGAGAGAATGGAGAGACATAGTCTAAATCTTTAAAAAGCTCTCAACCCAGAATAATGTACCCTGCGAATTTCTCATTTTTGAATGAAGGGGAAATAAATACATTCCATAAGAACAGATTGAAAGAATTTTTCATCATTGTCCAACAATACAAATGATGCCTAAGGATGTGATACACAGAAAAACACAGAAGGATAATCATCAATATGAAATAATATGAAGGAAGAAATCTCCCAGTAAAAGTGCAGAGGAAATCCAAAGCAAACCATAGGAATATATATGGAAATGTATATATGGAAAAATGGCACAGAAAACTCATTACTTATCAGTCAATCCAAAAATTTGAAATCATACCATGTATCCTTGACAAAAATTGAATGAAACTGGCAGTTAATAACTCATTAACCTTTAGAAAATGTAAAAACACATAGAGTCTCAACAACATGCTCCTGAATGAATAGTTGGACATAGAAGAATCAAAACAATACAATTTAGAAAGGAGGAAGTTAAGTTATCCCTGTTGCAGATGACATGATTCTATATATAGGGGAACAATCAGACTCCATTAAGAGACTACTGGAACTCCTAAAAGAGTTTGGTAAAGTGGCAGGATATGAAATTAACAAAAATCAATACCTTTTGTATGCCCAGACAATGCCATGGCTGAGAAAGAACATCTAAAACCAATTCTATTCACAATAGCTGCAAAACATTAAATACATTGGAATAAGGTAACCAAGGAGGTGAAAGCTCTTTAATATGAATACTACAAGTCATTAAAAAAAATAGAAGTCACGAAAAATAGAAAATTTTCCTAGTTCATAGATTGAAAGAATATTATCAAAAGCACCATACTACCAAAAGCAATTTTCAAATTCAATGTGAATGTCATTCAAAATTACCAATGACATTATTCTCAGATCTAGATAAAAAAGATTCTAAAATTCATAAGGAAGCATAAGAGACCCTGAATAACTAAAGTAATCTTATACAACGAAAACAAAGCCAGAAGCATCATAGTACCAGATATTAAAACATTCTACAGGACAGTTATCAAAACAGCCTAAAATAGACATATAAACCATTGGAACAGAATAGAAACTCCAGAAATGAATCAACACATTTAAAACTTATTAACCTTTGACAAATGAGTTAAATCAATCCCTGGAGAAAGGGCAGTATCTTCAACAAGTGATGTTGGGAAAATTGAATCTCCAAATACAGAAATATGAAACAAGCCTGCTACCTTACACTTTATTCAAAACTCAACTCAATATGGATCAAGAATCTAAATCTATGACCTGAAACCATCAAATTACTAGAGAAGACCATAGGGGAAATTCTACAAGACATTGGCATAAGCAAAAATTTCTTGGAAAATATCCCAGAAGCACAGGTAATCAAAGTAAAACTAGAGAAATTGGATTACATCATATTGAGAAGCTCATGCATTGCAAAGGAAACATTTAGCAAAGTGAAGAGACAAAAGACAGAGTAGGAGGAAATATGTGCAAACTATGAAACTTATAAAGAATTCATATCCAGAACCTCTAAAGAGCTAAAGACACTCAAGAACAACAAAATGAACAATCCAGATAAGAAATGGGCAATGGTCTTGAACAGGCATCTTTGAAAAGAGGAAATTCCAATGACCAACAGACAGATTAAAAAAATGCTCAGGGTCATTAGTCATCAGGGGAATACAAGTGAAAACCACATTGAGGGGCCGGTGCCATGGCACGGTAGGTTAATCCTTCACCTGTGGTGCCAGCATCCCATAGGGGCATCGGTTCTAGTCCCAGCTGCCCCTTTTCCAATCCAGCTCTCTGCTATGGCCTGGGAAAGCAATAGAGGATGGCCCAAGTGTTTGGGCCCCTCCACCTGTATGGGAGACCTGGAAGAGGCACCTGACTTCTGGCTTTGGATCAGTGCAGCTCTGGAAGTTGCGGCCATTTAGGGAGTGAACCAATGGAAGGAAGACCTTTCTGTCTCTCCCTCTCACTATCTGTAACTCTATCTCTGAAATAAATAAATAAAATCTTAAAAAAAAAAACACACACACATTGAAGTTTCACTTCATCACAGTTAGAATGGCTCTCATACAGAAATTAATAAACAATAAATGCTGGTGAGAATATGGGGAAAAATGTACCCTAATCTGCTGTTGGTAGGAATGTAAACTAGTACAGCCATTTTGAAAGACAGTATGATGATACCTCAGAAAGCTGAAAATAGATCTTCCATATGACCCTGCAATCCCATTTCTGGAAATTTACCCAAGGAAAATGACATCAATATACAGAAAGGCGATCTGTACTTCCATGTTTATAGCAGCCCTATTCACAAAAGCTTAGATATGGAATCAATCCAGATGTGTCCATTATCTGATAAGTGGATAAAGAAGTTATGTGATTTGTATAGCAAGGGATGATACTCAGCTGTAAAGAGAGAGAGAGAGACAGAGAGACAGAGAGACAGAGAGACAGAGAGAGAGATTAAAAAAAAAGGAATGAAATCCTGTCATTTGTAATACATTAGAGACAATTGGAAATCATTATACTTAGTGAAATATGCCAGTCTCAAAAAAACAAATATCAGGTTTTCCCTGATCTGTGGTAACTGATACAGCACCTAAGTGCTTAGAAGTGAAATTGAGATTTTGAGATTTCATGATTGTTTACAGCCCTTGTCATGACTGTTTGGGAACAGTGGTGTTTTGTTTTGTTTTGTTTTTTTCTGACCATGTGTTGAACAGTTTTCTTAGTGTAGTCTTAATCTTATGAGTGTAAAGTAAATTGAAAGTAGATCATTGTAAAAATTAAGAGATGGAATGAAAGTAAGAGGAGGAAAGTTGGGAGCATGGGCCGTTGGGAGGGTAGATTGTGAACTATCATTATATTCCTAAATCTGTTTATATGAAATACATGAAATTTACCATAAAGAAAATTGAAATAAAAAGCAAAATAAATAAAAAATAAAAAAGGTGCTACAGTTGATTTTAAAATCTTGAGAAAATGTAGATAGAATAGTAGAATTATCAATTCTTGAACTTTTCTTTTTATCTTTAATACTTTAGAATAGTTTTAAGTTTAAAAAACAAAACTTATGAGTAGTAACACAAAGAATTCCAATACACATGTGGGAATAGAACAATAGCAATTATGTTTTCAGCTCAAAAATTAATTCAAAACAGAATAACTTGGAATTAAGTGTAAAATAATAAACAGTTGATTCAGAGAAGGTACATAATGTTTCTAACCATTGGTTTCTATCTAATCTATCATCTAAATATTACCTATCATAAGTATCTAAATTTACATTTTTTCTATATTTTTATTTCATTTCTCTTTCTTTCTTACTATATTTAACTACTTAGTAAACAGTTTAAAAATCTTTAAATCTTTAATCTTCCTCAACTCTTCATTAGTCTTCAGGGATTTCTTATAAACAGCATTTTTTTCAAACAGGAGCAATTTTTCTCCCCAGAGTTATTTGATAATGTATTGAGACATTTCTGATTGTCCCAACTGAATGATTACCCTTGTCATCTAATGGGTAGATGTCAAAGATGCTGCTAAACATTTGGTAATGCATCAGGTGGTTACTTACAACAATGCCTCATTTATTCCAATATATCAATAGTGTTGAAGTTAAGCAACCTTGGTGTAACAAAATATGGATGGTACTTTTACAAAGAATTTTCTATTGAAACAAAAAGAGATATTGATAAATGAGACTCTGATACTCCAGTTAGGTAAGCCAGGTAAAAAGAAGCTAAATGTAGCACAGTCCATGGCATTGTCATACCCGAATAACCACATGCAGAAATATAAATTTAAAAATGGGTACTTAAATGACCCTGGCAATTTTCCATGTTTAGATATACTACATCATAAATATCTAATTTTAAAATTCATGTCAAATCAGTTATTCCAACTGTGTGACTGTTTTTTTACATAGGTATAATTTGATAAATGAAGTTCTGTCCTTGTCTGACACACACAGCAAGATCTCTCTAATTATTGAGTAAATCAATAATTAAATACAGGCCGGCACCGTGGCTCAACAGGCTAATCCTTGCGGCGTCGGCACACTGGGTTCTAGTCCCGGTTGGAGCACCGGATTCTGTCCCAGTTGCCCCTCTTCCAGGCCAGCCCTCTGCTGTGGCCCGGGAGTGCAGTGGAGGATGGTCCAAGTGCTTGGGCCCTGCACCCCATGGGAGACCAGGAGAAGCACCTGGCTCCTGCCATCGGATCATCGTGGTGCGCCGGCCATTGGAGGGTGAACCAATGGCAAAAAGGAAGACCTTTCTCTCTGTCTGTCTCACTGTCCATTATGCCTGTCAAAAATTAAAAAATAAATAAATAAATACAATGCATGAATTTCTTTAGATCATTTAGAGTCGTATTAGGGTATAATTTTTCACCTATTTGATATCAGTTAGAAGAATGATATATTGAAAGTGATGAAGCGATTTCATAGCTTTTTGAAGCAGAATCCAAAGTGGAATTAGATGTATAAGAGATTTATTTGGGGAAATTCTTCAACATGTAGAGGGAGTTCAAGAAAGTAAACAGAACAATCATACTGAGTCACAGTTCTAACAACAGTGAAGAAGAATAGAAAATCTCTTGAACTATTGCACAGTTCTAAAATGAGAGTGATCGGGACAGTAAGGATACACATGATATGTTTTCCCATTTGAGCGAACCCTGTTTACAGGAATGAAGTGCATCAATGTTTTCACTTTGCAGTCATCAACTGGGAGCAGCCAGTCCTAACCTGCTCCCCACAGTGAATGTTGTGCATGGGTCATTTTTGTTGTTACTTAGAAAGATAATGGTCTAGCCTATTTTCTGCCTAAGCATCTGTACTAAGAATACCACATAATGACAAAATTGAAAATTTTCCTCTCCTTCTCCTACTTATGATAATAATTCATAGCTGTTAAATCTTTAAATAAGGAATTATATTGTGAGTTTCATATTAATTGTACATAATTCATATTTGTAAATTCATAAGTGGATATCTGGAGTCTATAGAGATTCCTAAATAGAGAATCCTACTAAAGTTTTTGGAGGATAACAGAATAGTGTGTCTGACAAGTATAACATGACAGCCAATATAACTGATAATGTAATAATTACCTGATACGGAAAAAAAAAACTCATTATTTCCACAGATCCTTATTAAAAAGTTTAAAATGTTCAACTTTTTTATTCTGTTTTGTTTAAAAGTAAAAAGTGTCAAAATGATTTTAATATAAGAGTACCAGGATCTCTAACTTATGGGTCTATGATAATCCTCCCCATAAACTGCTAATAGCTAGACTTAAAAGTAAAATTTTAAATGATCAATTTGACATAATTTGGTTTAAATTTGAATTTTGCATTGGAAATCTGTTCTCAGAATTCATATTTTCCATTGTGTGCCTCTTCATTCTTTTTACAAATGCTTTTTCAGCAATGATAAGGATATTCATAACTACAGTATGTTGTGTTAATCTAAATCAAAATTCATGATCATATGAAATAACTTAATTTTTTTCTTTATTTATTTGACAGGTAGAGTTATAAACAGTGAGAGAGAGAGAGAGAGAGAGAGAGAGAGAGAAAGAAAGTTCTTCCTTCCATTGGTCCACTCCCCAAATGGCCACTATGGCCGGCGCTATGCAGATCCAAAGCCAGGAGCCAGGTGCTTCTTCCTGATCTCCCATGCAGGTGCAGAGGCCCAAGCACTTGGGCCATCCTCTTCTGCCCTCCTGGGCCACAGCAGAGAGCTGGACTGGAAGAGGAGCAACCGGGACTAGAACCCAGTGCCCATATGGGATGCTGGCTCCACACGCGGAGGATTAACCACGTGATCCACCTCGCTGGCCCTAACTTAATTTTGATATATGAGCATAACCTCTTTTGGTGCTCATCTTTAGGTTATCCTACTTTTTCTTTATCTTTTGAACTAATGCCTCCTACATTTGGAGTGAGCACGCTAGCACTCCCACTGAGAAAGAGATTTGCACTGGTGCAAAATAAAGTGAACTAAGGATGGTGCTGAAATAGTAACAAGTGACTGACAAACAAGATTAATTTTCATATCTGTCACCTTCCACAGATGGCAATAATTTATAATCTTAAAATTATTTTGTTTTCTAATTTTGCCTGATTTTTTAAAATTAGTTTATTTATTAGAAATGCAGAGTCACAGAGAGACAGAGAGAGGGAAAGACTGAGAAAAAAGAATTTCTCATTGGTTGGTTCACTCCCCAAACGACTGCAAGGACCAGGGCTTGTTTAGGCTGAATGTATGTGCCTAGGACTCCATGTAGGTCTCCTATGTCATTGGCAGGTGCCCAAGCACTTGGGACATCTAAGGCTGCTTTCCCAGGTGGATTTGCAGAAAGTGGGTGATAAATAGATTTGCTAGGACTGGAACCACTGCCTATATGGGATGCTGGCATTTCAGGCAATGAGTTAACCCACTGCACCACAACACCAGCTCTGCCTTCTCACATTTTTCCTGGTACCTAAGAGGCATATTTTAAAGGAGAAATAAAAAAAAAACACTCAGAAGTTCAATCTTTACAATTTTAAGACAATAACTTCATTTATTATCCTATCATGTTATTTTTATCTAATATTCTGAAATGATATTGACCCCCATGACTTCATATCTGACTTTATTGGCTATCTTCTACTCCCGCCAAACTATAAAGGAAAAAAATGATAATCAAAGCAGAAACAAAAAAAAATAAGCAAAAGAAACAGATGGATATTTTGATTTAATTCCAGAGTCTACAAATTTTGATCATCATTAACCTTATCCTGCTTAGATTTGCAACATTCATCTTATGTTCCCATGGAAGCCTCTTCAATTCATTTCATATGACTCTATATAACAGACATCTCAGAGTTTTTTTTGTCTTCTATTTTTGTCATATTTCATGTGTGTCTGTGTTCTTTTTGCCATTCATTTCACCATCCTTAATAAATTCAAAATTTACATCATTATTCTTTTTGTCCAGAAAGAACAGGAAGTTATTGAGAATAAGTATACTAGAAATAAGAAACTTGGTGTTAATGTCTGAAACCACATATGTATTTTCTGTATATTATCCCATTTATTATCACAATAGCCTTGTGAAATAAGAACAATTGTTCTCTTTACTTTCCAAATGGAAAATATGATTCCTGATGTGATTCCTAAATTTGTACATCAATTTGATTGGGTTGAAAGATGCCAGATTGCAGGTAAAAGCTTTTGGTTCTGAGTGTGTCTGTGAAAGAGTTTCTAGAAGACATTGGCATCTTTAAAAAAATTATCGTATTTATTTGTTTTTTTTTATAACTTTTTTATTTAAAGAATATAAATTTCCAAAATACAGTTTATAGATTACAATGGCTTCCCCCCCATAAGTTCCCT
>JADBBT010001884.1:0-13722 GCA_015711505.1 Sylvilagus bachmani | reverse complement strand
ATCTCTGTGAGTGAGATCCCAGTGGAAAGAATGGGGCCATCAAAGAGGGAGGTACCTTTCTCTGAAGGGAGGAGAGAACTTCCACTTCGACTATGACCCTGTCGGAATAAGATTGAAGTCGGAGAACACTAAAGGCCTCCATAGCCTCAGCAACTCATGACTAGAGCCTAGGGAGATTACTGACGCCATAAACAAGAGTGTCAAATTGTTAAATCAACATCAGGAGTCACTGTGTACTTACGTCTCATGAAGGATCTGTCCTTAATATGTTATCCAATGTGAAATAATGCTATTACTAGTACTAAAACAGTATTTTTACACTCTGTGTTTCTGTGTGGATGCAAACTGATGAAATCTTTGCATAGTATATACTGAATCGATCTTCTGTATATAAAGATAATTGCAAATGATTAAAAAAATCTTGGTGTTAAATTGGAAATTGCATAGATAATTAATCAATTCTTTAAAAAAATCATGTAGGATCTCTGTCCTTAATGTGCTGTACATTGTGAATTAATACTATCACTACTACTCCAACAGTATTTTCACTTTGTGTCTCTACGTGAGGGCAAACTGTTGAAATCTTTACGTAATATGTACTAAACTGATCTCTGTGTATAAAGAGAATTGAAAATGAATCTTGATGTGAATGGAAGGGGAGAGGGAGCAGGAAAGGGGAGGGTAGCGGGAGGGAGGGAAGTTGTGTGGGGGGGGAGCCATTGTAATCCATAAACTGTACTTTGGAAATTTATATTCTTTAAATAAAAGCTTTATATAAAAAAAAAAACAGAAAAAAATAAATAATAAAATCTTTAAAAAAAAGACTTCTAAATTCTTGTCTAGAAATTCTGTACAGAGGAATTGAATGAAGTTATTGAAGATAAATGAACACAGGAGTTCCTGATTGTACATGGAAATGAGAAATATATGTTGAGTTCTGATATGGAATAAAAATAAAATGTACATGGGATAGATTGGGGCTGCCTTTGTCCATATATTTTGTTTTCTACAGATTTCAATCTTGTTAGAATATATTATATACTAAAAATAATAACATTGCACTAGTCTTTATTCCTCCTCGACCCATGTTTCCCATTCTCCAAAAGCTTCAACATAGAAACTTACAAATATTTAGTGGGAAAAACCTGCCACCCAAGTAACTCCAGCACTTTATCACCTATTCATACTATAAAGATCAACTATTTCCCTAAGAGCCCAAGAAATTTCAAAGCCAAATTAAATTATTTTGCATCTTACAGGTACTGGAGAAATAGTATTTCTTCCTTTATCCTTCCTTCGGACAAAACCACTCAAGGTCTAATCAAGACAATCTACACTGGAGATGGTCCCAACAGTTTTTGAGAAGAATGTATATTTGAAGGCTGTTGGGGGTTTTATAGGTGTCTGTTAGAATAAATACATTTAGGGTACCATTTAATTCTGCTGCTATTTTGATGATTTTTGTTGTTGTTGTTCGGGATTATCTGTCCATTCCTGAAAATGTGATGCTAAAAGCCACTACTGCACTGTACTGAACTCTGTTTCTCCCTTTATATCTATTGATATTTGCTTCTGCTTCTTGTGTTTGGATGCTCTGATACTGGGTATATATATATATATATACGCATAAGTGTTATTTCTTTTTGTTGGATTAAAGCTTTTATCATTATATAATGACCATTTTTGTCTCTTTTTTGTGTCTTTCGATTTAAAAGCTCTTGTATCTGTTAGCAGTGTAGCTATTCCTGATTTTAGGTTCCATTTGCATAGAATATGTTATTCCATCCTTCCACTTTCAGACTACGTGTGTTCTTATACGTAATGGGTTTCATATAAGTGGTATCTAATTGGGTCTTTTAAAATTTATTAAGTCACTTTATGTCTTTTAATTGCAGAATTTAATCCATTCAATAATTTAATCATTTAAGGTAATATTGATGTCAGGTTTTACTACTGCCATTATTATACTCTTTTCCTTAGTACTATTGTGTAGATTTTTTTCTCCTTTTTTACAATCTTCCTTTGTGTTTACATGATATTCTAGCAATGTGATGTGATTATGGCTTATTGGTTTTCGAAGTTTATTGTAGTTCTTAAAATTCTATGAAGTTTAGAAAATGCACTTTTTGATAGAACAAACTATTTTGAGATGATAGCAATTTAACATTGATTACAAAAATAGGAAAAGAAAAGAGATAGTATATATTAAGAAGGAACTTTGACATTTATGTTGCTTTCCCTTCCCCCATATTCAGAATATTGATCTTCTATTTTATCTCTTTCTGTATTATCTATCTTTACACATAGTACTACATTTATTATTTAATTGTTGCATTATATTATCTTCTTAATCTAGATATCAATGGTTTATGTACCATTTTTACAATACTGAAGCACTTTTAATGTGTCAGTAAAATTACCCTCCCCAGGTAGTTTTATACCTTTTGGTATACTCTTCTTACTCATTAACAACTCTTGATTTCAGTTTGGAGACATCACTTTAGCATTTCTTTTAAGATAAGTCTGGTGGTGAAAACTTCTTTCAGCTTTTGTTTGAGCATGTCTTTTTCTCTCCTCCAGATTTAAAGCAAACTTCACTGGCTGGCTTTATTGATCATCAATACTGTAAGTATCTCTTGGTAGTTCTGCATGGCCTGTAAGGTTTCTGCTGAGAAGTCTGCATTAAAATGAATTAAGACCCTTTTAAAAGCATATTAGTGACCTAAATTAAAGATCTCTGTGAGTGAGATCCCAGCAGAAAGAACGGGCCTTCAAAGAAAAAGGTACCTTTCTCTGAATGGAGGCAAGAACTTCCACTTAAACTATGGCCTTGTCTAAATAAGATCGGAGTTGGTGAACTCAAGAGGCTTCCATAGCCAGCCCTAGCAGCTCATGACAAGAGCCTCAGGTGATTACTGACACCATAAATAAGAGTGTCAATTTATTAAATCAATAATAGGATTCACTGAGCACTGACTCCCCTTGTAGGATCTCTGTACTTAATGTGTTGTACTATGCAAATTAAAGGTAAAACTACTACTCAAACAGTACTCTATACTTTGTGTGTCTGTGTGGGTGCAGTCTGTTGAAAGCTTTACTGAGTATATACTAAGTTGATCTTCTGTGTATAAAGATAATTGAAAATGAATCTTGATGAAGAATGAGATGGGAGAGGGAGATGGGATGGTTGCGAGTGGGTGGAAGGTTATGGGGGGAAAAGCTGCTATAATTCAAGAGTTGTACCTTCTAAATTTATATTTATTAAATAAAAGTTGAAAAAAATACATAAAAAAGTAAAAAAAAAAAAAGCACACTAGCAGGGAGCTTGATTGGAAGCTGAGCAGCCAACTTGAACTGGCATTTTGATATGGAATATCAATTTTGCAAGAGGCTGCTTGACCCACCATACCAGAGTACCAACTCCTAGGTATTTGCTCTTTTCATATTGTCTCAGTGTTCCTGTAAGTTTTCTTCATTCTTCTTGAGTTTTTTTCCCTCTTTGTTTATGACTGTTTTCAAATAACCTACCTTCAGGCTTAGCAATTTTTTCTTCTGCTTGATCTATTATGTTTTTTTTAAACATTTTTTAACATATTGTTTAGAGGGGCCAGCAATGTCTCACATCCTGCACGGGCATCGGTTCTAACCCCAAACTCTCCTCTTTCGATCTAGCTCCCTGTTAATGTGCCTGGGAAAGTAGTGAAGATAGCCCAAGTACTTGGGCCCCTGAAGCCATGTGGGAGACCTGAAAGAAGTTCCTTGAGTTCCTTCAGTCTAGCCCAGCACTGGTCATCGTAGCCATTTGGAGAGTGAACCAGCAGATAGAAGATCTCTTTCTTTCTGTCTGTCTCTGTCTAAAGCTCTGCCTTTCAAATAACTTAATTTTAAAAAATATTGTTTAGTGTACTTTTCAGTTAAAATATTTCTGCTTGAGGGGCTGGTGCTGTGGCATAATGGTAAACCCACTGCCTGAGTGCAGCATTCCATATGGGTGCCGATTCAAGGCCTGGCTGCTCCATTCTGATCCAGCTCTCTGCTATGGCTTGGTAAAGCAGTGGAGTATGGTCGAAGAGCTTGGGCCCCTGCAACCATGTGGAAGACCCAGAGGAAGCTCCTGGCTCTTATTTCTGATTGGTGCAGCTCCAGCCATTGCGGCCACATGAAGAATAAGCCAAATACCTCCTCTCTTTCTGCCTCTCCTTCTCTCTCTGTGTAACTCTGACTTTCAAATAAATAAATAAATCTTTTAAAAAAGTATTTCTGCTTGAGAGAGCAGCATCGTTGTGTAGTCAATTGTCATTGCCTGTGATACCAACATCTCTTAGGAAGGCTTATTTTGGTAATGGCTGCTAGGCTTCCACTCCAGCTCCCTGCAAATGTGCCTGGGAAAGAAGCAGAATTTGGAACAAGTGTTCAGGTCTCTGCTGCCATGTGGGAGAACCAGATGAAGCTCCAGGCTCCTGGCTTCAGCTCAGCCAAGCCCTGGCCATTGAAGCCAATTGGGGAGTGCACCAGTAGATGGAATCAATCTTTCTTTCTCTCTCTCTCTCACCTTCCATCCCTCTCTCTCTCCCTCTCTCTCTCTGTTTCTGTCTCCTTCTCTCTCCCTCCCCATCTCTCACCATCTGTCTCTGTAACTCTTCATTTCAAATCAACATGAATATTAAAAAAAAAGATTTCTACTTAATTTTTTAAAAATTAATTCCTTCTCTCTGTCAATATTATTAATTTATTTGATCATTTTTCTGTGTTCTGATGAAGTTAAATGAGGTTCCTGTAACGACTGTTTTGAATTCTTCATCTCAGTATTTGAAAATTTCGGTTACTAAATGGTTGGTTTCTAGTGCTTTATTTTGTTCATTTGATGAAGTCTTGATTCTCTGAAAGCTCATGGAACTTGCTGGCACATGATGTTTTCTCTACATTGAAGAATTAGTATTAGTAATTTGTCCTAATTTGTGGCTGTCCTTCCAGAAATTCCTAGCAGTCTATTTATATAATTTTCTGATCTTGAATACCTGTGCTACACTAGATAGTGCCCCAAAACAAGGTTTACAGGAGATCCAGTGTGGAAATATTGTCACTGATTCAGTTCTAGAAGTTACTCTAAGCTCAATATCATCCAAATCTAATGTTTTCACAACCTTCAAAATCAACCCGGAAGTGTCTATAAGGAGTAGTCCATCCTTATAAGCCTTTTCCTGGTTATATAGTCCCAACACACAGTCTTGTGGTCACATTGCTATAGTGATATCAGAGCTCAAAACCTGCCCAGGTGAGAGGAGCATGGGTGTAGGACCAACTCCCACCCTTCCATGGTCTTTCTGCTACTGAGTTAAACTCAGAGCCTAAGTCTATGAGACACACATTTGGCATCATGTCTGGTCTAGAGGCTCCATGTACAGGCACTGGGGATCATTAATATCTAGTCAGTTGGAGTTTTATCAACCTTATGCTTAGTCACGAGACACAGCCCTGTGGTTTCTTTCTTTCCTCCCAAAGTTGTAGAATGTGTGATAATTCAGCCCCTTAGCCACCCAATTTCTTAGCTAGCACTAAGCTAAGAAACCTCTGGACTTCAAAATCACCAGGCCCTGTGAGGTCTGAGTAGATACTAAGGTGCCATGAAGTTTCAGGTTATAGTCAATGAATCTTTCACAGCAGGGTACAGGTGTTGGCCTGACACCAGCAAAGGTCTTATTGGTCCTTCTATAAGTACTGACCTGAGAGCAGAGGTCTTTTGGATTTGTCAGAAGCTATGTCTCACCATGGTGGACCTGGAGCTGAGCTGCAGAGTGAGGTCCAAATTTCATTTTCCTGCTCTTGTCAGAGGCTAGAGTCTTGCTCCACTGTTTGGAAGATAGTAGGGGAGGAGTGGTAGAGATAATCCCTTGGCCAACTAGCCAAAGAAAGTCTGTAGGGTCAACCAGCAGTCTTCCCAGTCTGGGAAGAGGGCTGTAAGCAATTTAACAACACTGGGTTTCCTGTAGCAGACATGGGATCGACGTCTAAGGGTTCGACTTAATTCCTTCTTCATCTCCCAACTGGTAATCAAGGCCTCTCTTTCTATGCTGTGTTACTTGGATGTGGTAGAGGCATATACAAGCAACTCCTTTCTCCTTGCTTTCTTTGATGTGTCTTTTCGAATTATTATTATAGTAAAACCAGACACGTTTGCCTTTCATCTGGATTTTGTAGTTCTCATAAAGGTAACTTGTTCCATGGAAAGCTATTCAAATTAGTGTCTCTGTGAGGAGATAAACTCTAAAGATTGTTACTTAGCAAGCATCCTGCTCTCTCTCTTTATTTTACCTATTTTTAACATTCAAGTAATTGATATATTTTTCAGACACATGGATAAGTTTTATTTTAAATATGTGCAATTTGGAAAATAATTTTGAGTAGAATGTTATGTTGTGAATCAACATAAGATTTTGCAGTTTGATAAATAAAGTTTTTCAAAAATTATACGCATTTACTTATTTTACAAATAACTGGAGCCGGCGCCGTGGCGCACTAGGTTAATCCTCCACCTGAAGCACCAGCATCCCATATGGGCTCTGGGTTCTAGTCCTGGCTGCTCCTCTTCCAGTCCAGCTGTCTGATGTGGCCTGGGAAAGCAGTGGAGGACAGCCCAAGTGTGTGGGCCCCTTCACCTGCATGGGAGAGGCTCCTGGCTCCTGGCTTTGGATCGGCGCAGCTCCGGCCCTTGTGGCCATTTGGGGAGTGAACCAATGGAAGGAAGACCTTTCTCTCTGTCTCTCTCTCCCTCTCTCTCTCTCTCTCACTGTCTGTAACTCTACCTGTCAAATAAATAAATAAAAATATTTTAAAAATTATCTGTTTGTATTTATATAACTTATACAGAGTAACACTATAAAAAGAAATATGACTAATATCCCAACAATAATGTTAGAAATGAAAATATTTTAAAACCGGAGATTCAATAAACATATAGTTTTTCTTTTATTTTACTGGAGTAGTATTTTTAACTACTCTTGATTTTAGAAACTATCTGGACATAGAAACTCAAGTAGACATTATTTTTTAATCACAGAGGCAATAATTAAGAATATTATTCAAAGTAATATTCTCTTCCTTTTGACATTTTATATATTGGATAACATTAAGGCAAGACATGCCCAAGAATAATGGAACTGTAAGTGCGATTGTGACTTTATGAGAAATTTCAGAGGTAATTAGTGATTTCTTTTAAATTTATTTTATTGTGGCATAATTGATATGTTTTTAATTATATTTATTTTATTTTATTTTGTAATTGACAGGTACAACTACAGACAGTGAGAGGGAGAGAGAGAGAAAGGTCTTGCTTCTGTTGGTTCACCCCAAAAATGACCCCTATGGTTGGCACTGCACCGAAGCCAGGAGCCAGAGGCTTCTTTCTGGTATCCCACGTGGGTCCAGGGGCCCAAGCACTTGACCAATCTCCACTGCCTTCCCAGGCCACAGCAGAGAGCTGGACTGGAAGAGGAGCAACCAGGACTAGAACCTGGGGCCCATATGGGATGCCAGTGCCTCAGGTGGATGATTAAACAAGTGAGCCATGGCGCCGGCCCGCATAATTGATATATTAAATATTACACACTTGTATGAATACATCCTGAAGAGTTTGCCCATACAGGTATGAATACATGATGATTCACTCAACCCACTATTGGGAATATACATAAAAAATGAAATTACCATTTGAAAATGTTATATGTACCCCAATGCTTATGGTAGCTCAAAAAATTCATGATGCTAAGATATGGAGTATTACTCAGCCATAAAAACAAATGAAATCTTGTCTATTGTAACAAAATGGATGCAACTGGAGACCATTGTATTTATTAAAATAAGCCAGTCTCTAAAAGACAAAGACATGTTTTCTCTGATCTGTGGCAGCTAATATATAAAGTACAAGAAATTAATGTAACAAAACACCTTTTTTTTAAATTGTAGCTGCTACCTCTCCCTTCCTGGCTGCTTGGTCCTCAAGATGGTGACTTTATTTAGATTTTTGTGAAGACGCTGCAAGGATGAGGCAAGGGAGAGGAAAAACAATGACTGCAGAGTCTGCCTCATCTGTAGTAAGTCTGCTTTGCCAACTGCAAGGGAAAAAAAAAAAGCACAACAGCATATTTTCATTTCTAAAGTCAGCAGATGTGACTTGAAGATAAATCGGAAGCAGATGTGATGGATTAGATAGTTTGCTTTTACATAGACAAATGTGGCTAAAGCTGTCATAACCAGGAAACGCTTCAGCTGCAAAATGCACTGTCTCCTAAGTGCCACACTTCTGTTTCTTACCCTCTGGGAGGGTCTAATGGAAACCTAGAAACCATCCCAAGCCCTCTTTAGCCAATCATGTGGATATAGGCAATTTAATTTAAATAAAGTTAATAAAATGTTATTTAAAAAGCTAGTGTTGCTTCGGTTGCTGTTTTGAAATGCACCATTTTAGGTAGGTTTCTATTATTGAAAATAAAGGAAGAAGAGAAAAAGAGAAACTGGCATGGAAAAACACTAGGGGAGCTATAGTTGTGTTGATGGAGTTGGGAGGTAAAGTGTTGAAAAGGAAAAACCTGTCATTAGCCTTGGTGGGCCATTTCTGAAGGTGATACTTATATCCTTGGCAAAGTCCAATGGACTTCTGACCCTTCTTTCTAAACACTGCAGGAAGCTGCACATTAACCAAGCCTCTGCTGCTCAGGATGCCTAGTTGCATTCTTTCAGGTGGAGAAAGGAAATATATATTCTCATTTATTTTGTGTAAACTCTCAGCTGAAATCCGAGAACCAAAGGAAAAATAGTATCAGTTCTGAATGTCAAGTCTGCTATTAACACTCACCTCACAATTTAGTTTGTCTGAGTGATACTCCAGGTAGGGAACACAGTTAATAACATAGTATTGAATTATTTTTTTACTTTTTGGTTTTGTCTCAAACTCTATCCTAGATAAGTCTGATCACAATAAAATCAGTTTTATTTCTGCTTTTCTGTACTCAAGAGAGATGCATGTGTGTGTGTGTGTGTGTGTGTGTGTGTGTGTGTTACTCTGGATGTGATGAGTACCATTTTTGCTGTTTTTATTTTAGTAATTACCCTGCATACAACATCATTTTTATATTCCCCATAATAAAGTGCTCTCTTCAGGCCATTTACATGGCAATGCCTTCAAAAGATATTGTCAAACTAAGTCTGCAGCCTTCATAGCTCCCTCCAGAGACCTGACTGTGACTTTCTGCAGTATTTTCAAATGCAAATATATTGCATGCAAAAAGAATGCAGTACAATCATCTTCTGATCCCTGATTATGTTTACTTTCTATGAATCAGAACAAAATTAAATGAATCTAATGTCTCAATCCATTAATTGGGGAAAAATTGACATCTTCTAGTTTTCTTTTCTGTTGTTTATTTTTAGGCTTTCCTTTCTACATATTTAAAACAATGGCTATGAAATCTAGTTTGCAGGGGGCTGAAGAAGATGAAATCATGTTATATTTATGTCAAGTATCCAGCACCTAGGAGAGCTAAGTACATCATATTGCACACACGAATCTTATAGCTGGATTCTAATTTTTGCTAAGAGATTGGAACAAGCTTCTTAACCTTTTAAAAGCCTCAATTTCTTCATCTGTGGGCTATTAACTCAATCTTTCATGATTGAAATTGAACTAGATAATAAGTAGCAAAGCGTTGGAATGTATACTGTCAGAACACCGTAGAGACCCAGTAAATTCTGCAGTTATGGTTATTAATAAATATTAACTTTTTCTTAATTTAATTGAATCTCTTTCTGTTGATCTCTCATAGAATTATTACTAGATAAAATAATATGCAATTGGCCCATTACATTTTTACAGTTTTGGAATCTGTTTCTAGATTCCCAAAAGCTAGCAGCTTGCCCTGGATGACTGCCATCTGCAAAATATTGTTATAAAGTGTTACTACTATGTTTCATACATGCTTTTTGCACTCAGCTTCCCCTACAAGGCTGAAATATATATTCAATATCCTTGTTTATGCTCTTATTCTTCAAACCTTGGCTTGTTAGAGGAGAGACTATATTGCAGTATTGAGGATTTGTTATTGACTGGCCAATGCACTCAAAATGCACAGCATTTTAAAGTTAACTTTTAATTCATTCTTATATTTTATTTATACATATTTAACATTTTTTATGTTTTATGAAGGATGAAGTTCATTGAAAGCTTATTCACTCTTGGAGACCATTCAACATTCAAATTCCTCTATGTGAGTGGCAGCCCATTGTAGTTCACAAATATAATTACCTTCTTAAATATATAAAGAACTTTCGCATGATAACACATCTAAGAATAAGATAATACAAATTTTAAGCTGGCTGAATATACAAGATAGTAGAAATTAGCAAATAAGGAATAAGTAGAAGTAAGAAAATGAGAGTGAAGTCATCTAGCACAATTTGCATAACTTCTTTGAATCTTGTTTTTCTGCAAATTATAGATGATGAAAATGTTCTCTAGCTTCTTCAGAGTGATATTCCATTGAACACATTAGTGCCTATTCAAATTTCTTTCCCTTTCCAAATTCTTTCATCTTCCACCATGACTTTACCACCTTATAGACAGGTCTCCCATTGTACCCTTTATCCTTGGTCCATCATCATGAACAATTGCCCTCTGTATCACCACAGGCCAACCGCATTTCAATTATTCCTGTTCTTGGGACTTATATCCAATATTTTTATCTTCATAGTAACTGATGATCTATTCAAACTTTGTGACTATAGGTTATATTCCTTTCACCCTATTTTGGGCATTTATCCATGGCCAAAGAACTCACAGTCCATTGAAATCTGTACTAATTTTATTCCAAAACCTTTCCTTTTTTTACTTCCTAAATTTTTAACTCAAAGATTATTTTTAAAATATTTTGGCTAAATTATTTAAATTGATTGACATTTTTCTTATTGTTATCCGCATCTAGAAAATACAAAGTCAGGATTCTGTGTTCTTTAATGTATGAATCAACAGTAGTTTACTAGAAAAGTCACAACTTAGGATAAACTACTTTTACCATAAATGCAGAACTACCTACTTCAAATTTGTCTCTTAGATTACCTGCTAATATTACACATTTATTACTTAATATTACAGAAAAACCTAACTATGAAAACGCAAATAAATAATAGTGGCTGGTAGTTATGTCCCAATGAGTATATGAAACAGATTGATAGATAAAATACATATACACACAGAAATGAAAATGTGCATACATTCATAAATGTATACATTCATAACACAGAAAAAACACATACACAATCCAAGATGGCTGAATAGTGAAGAGATGAGCTAATTTTTATAGCAGAAAAAAGGGGAGACTCTGTATTCCCTGGGGACAGTTGGAAGGATGTTAGCAGTAGAAATCCTGCAGAAAAAAGAGACTATGGCATGGTACAATCAGGAAGAAGCAAGCAGGGCACGGCTGGCAACTCCAGTAGATAATGACTGGAGGGGACACCATCTTCTTGGAGCAAGGCGAGAGAAACTTTCGTCAGCCCCTGACACTAGTAGTATTGCTTGAGGAAGAACCTCACATTCCCCATTGACTTTGAGTCTGGTTTGATTCTCCTTGCTTTCCTCTTCTCCACCCACAAAGATGACTGGTGATTAGCAGGGAAGAAGTGCCATCTTAATAAGTAGAGGCTGCTGCAGTCTGTGTACAGCTTGGGAATTTATCAGTGGGATAAATCCACAGTCCTCATTAACTTTGAGTCTAGCCTGGAGGGTTGGCAGGGAGTGGGGCACACATTTAAGCTTGTGAAGCACTCCCTCTCTCTCTTATTTATCAAGGTGTCTGGACTCAACTTGCCAAGGCAGAGCACCAAGCAACTTCTTTTGGGCAGGCAGCTGGCACTGGGAATGCCATGGTTCTCTCTGTGAATGCAGTAGGCTCTCTGGACTGAGAGTGGAGCCTTTGTTCCCTGTGACTGTGGGAGCCCTGTGTGCTGTGACTGTGGAAATTCTGTGACTGTGTGACAGGGTATGGGGTGTGGCTAGGTCTTTGGGCAATTACTGTGTCTGACTTCAGAGGCTCAGAGTTTCCCAAGAACCTAGTTTGGTCATGAGAGGGGGTTCCTTGATAAAACTGAGGAGCTCATGGATCCATTCTGTGATTCATGCGCAATGGATGGGTGAGCTGTGTTTCCACTGTGGGCTCAAGCTGGGCAGTTGGTTCACCTTGGGAGAGTAGCGGTGAGGCTGTGATCATGCCATTTAACACAATCATACCCTACCCCCTGCTGATGATAGAAGAGTTATACCACACTCAACTAAGGTGTACTCTGGACTCTTGTCCCACACTTCAGCATTGGCTGGAACTCCCCAGTCCCACTCAGCACACACCTCTGGATATCTTCTGGATAAGGCATTGTTCTAGTTTAAAAATATAATGATTTTTAATATTTTGTCACATTCTTTTCATGCTTAAATATTATATGCATACACATATATATCATTTTTCATTGAAAGCAGGAATATTACTATCACAAAATAAAAAGAGATATAAAAAGGATATAGTCTTATTTACATGATATGATCCAATGAAGCAAGATTTATAACCATATAGCAAATGACATGACATTCAAAAATATTCTATTGTATAAATTAACATCCACAAATAAGAGAAAATGTGGTATTTGTCTTTCCAGGTCTGGATTATTTCACTTAGCATAATGATTTCCATTTCCATCCATTTTTTTGCAAATATCTGGATTTTATACTTTTTATGGCCAGATAATATTCTATTGTGAAATATATCACACTTTCTTAATCCAGTCATCAGACAATTAAGCTTATTCTCTATCTTTGCAACTGTGAATTGAGCTACTATAAATATGGGAGAGAGAACATCATTTCCATGTGCTGATTTCAATTCTTTTGAACATATTCCTAGGAATGGGACAGATGGGTCATATGGTAGATCCATTTTTAGTTTTCTGAAGGATCTCCAGATTGTGAATATAAAACTGTAGGTTTAAAATTTGGTTATAAGAGATGTACAATTTGGGACATGCTCAATCGGACCTGCCCCAAATGATGGAGTTAGAATCGTGCCAGGGGATTCCAATACAATCCCATCAAGGTGGCATGTACCAAGGCCATGTCACTAGTCCAAGTAATCAATTTCAGTTCACAATTGATCACACTGAGAGGTCTAAGAGTCAAAGGGATCACACAACAGGACTAGTGTCTGCTAATACTAACTGATAGGATGAAAAAGAGAGAGAATGATCCAACATGGGAAGCGAGATACACAGCAGACTCATAGAATGGCAGATGTCCTAAATAGCACTCTGGCCTCAGAATCAGCCCTTGAGGCATTCGGATCTGGCTCAAGAGCCCATTAGAGTATTTTAGGCATGGAAAGCCAAGACACTCTGGGGAAAAAAAAAAAAAAAGACCTAAATGAAAGATCTCTGCGAGTGAGATCCCAGTGGAAAGAATGGGGCCATCAAAGAGGGAGGTGCCTTTCTCTGAAGGGAGGAAAGAACTTCCACTTTGACTATGACCCTGTCGGAATAAGATCTAAGTCGGCGAACCCTAAAGGCCTCCATAGCCTCAGCAACTCATAACTAGAGCCTAGGGAGATTACTGATGCCATAAACAAGAGTGTCAAATTGTTAAATCAACATCAGGATTCACTGTGTACTTACATCTCATGAGGGATCTGTCCT
>JADBBT010001883.1:0-13724 GCA_015711505.1 Sylvilagus bachmani | reverse complement strand
GTGTGAGGACCTGGGACAGGGTCAGGGTCAGGGTGTGCAGGGCTGTGTGTGAGGACCTGCGGCAGGTTCAGGGTCAGGGTGTGCAGGGCTGTGTGTGAGGACCTGGGTCAGGGTCAGGGTGTGCAGGGCTGTGTGTGAGGACCTGGGACAGGGTCAGGGTGTGCAGGGCTGTGTGTGAGGACCTGGGTCAAGGTCAGGGTGTGCAGGGCTGTGTGTGCGGACCTGGGTCAGGGTCAGGGTGAGCAGGGCTGTGTGTGAGGACCTGGGTCAGGGTCAGGGTGTGCAGGGCTGTGTGTGAGGACCTGGGTCAGGTTCAGGGTGTGCAGGGCTATGTGTGAGGACCTGGGGCAGGTTCAGGGTGTGCAGGGCTATGTGTGAGGACCTGGGTCAGGGTCAGGGTGTGCAGGATCTGGCCCAGCTCTGACTGTCGCAGGCATTTGGGGACTGACCCAGTGGATGGTGCCAGGACCTGTGTGTATACACGTGTGTGCATGGATGTCTGTGGGCCACTCCTTGGCCCCTAGCTTCCCTGCGGACAGTAAAATCTGCTCTCACATCTTACAGGGCTCGATGCTGGCTGAACCAGACGGAGCCATCTGAGGCTCGGGCTCAGCAAAGGTGCATCTATACGGCCTGACGTCCACACCGCCTGGTGTTGGGGAGGTGCAGGCATGCAGAGGGTGGGGCCCAGAGCAGAGCCTCCCATGCTGCAGAGCCCTGCGCATGGCTCTCCCTCCCCGGGCAGCTGTTTCTGGTCTCCTCACAGGCGGTGGAGGTGCTGTTGTCCACTGCATTCGGCTGTGGCCACCGTGGAACACCAGGCCGCGTGGCTGCTGGGCTGCCCTGTCAGTGCAGCCTCCAGGCAGGCACTGTGCTGTGGTCTGGAGGGACAAGTGTGGTGGCAGTGCGATGGCCGGCCCGGCCCGTGTGATGGAGCACTTACCTTCCTGGACGGCTCCTTGGTGCCTGAATGACCAGGCAGAGTCCAGGCTCTGTCCCTCAACCTCTACATTCGTGAAGTGGGTCCAGGAAGACACTTCACAAAATTGGTGGAAAAATGCAATTAAGGGGGGGAGGCTTTTTCATAACACATAGTAGGTGCGCATTGTGAAAAAACTCCCTGTGGATCTCAAGTTTTCTGTTGTAAAATAAGCTCAGAGTTTCGACTCGGTCCTCCACTGGCTTTATGAAGTGTCCTGGTCCCTCCCACACCCCGTGGCAGTGTCGCCGTGTGCACACCAGCCAGGAGTTGAGCCCCAGCCTGGTGTGGGTTGCAAGGCATGGGGCCGAGTGCCTCCTTCAGGAGCGGGAGCGTCTGTGCCGGGGACCGGCTGCACTGGAGACGGGAACGTGCCGCCGGGTCTGCAGGGTTCCTGCCTGCTGTGTGAGCAGAGCTGGGGCGGGGCCGGCCGGCACATGGTCCCCACTCTGACAGCGCTTCCCACCCTGCCAGCTCGCTGCTCGGGTGGACACAGGTGGGCGCCCCCCGCAAGGGCTGGGGCAGTGCAGGCCCCGCACGCTGAGTTTGCAGTGGCATTGTTGCATTGTCATCATCTCCAGGAGAAAGGTGTTGACGTGTGCCGTCCACCCTGGGCGGCCTGGACGTCACTCGGTGTGGCTCTGTCTGGTGCATTGGGCCGCAGCGGGACTGGACTCGGAGTCAGGTGCAAAAAGGTTTCCCCCGGGGCACTGGGCAGCAGTCTCAGATCTGAAGCAAACTCTTGGCTCTGGTCAGCTCCTCTGCTCCCTGAGGCTGCGCTGTGAGCCTGCTCTGGCCGAGCGCCCACCCTAGGTGCTGTCCTGTGCCCGTCCCCCACGCCACCGCTCGCCAGCCAGTCCGGACTGGTGGACGGGGAGAGGACACACACCTTCCAGGCTCCTCAGAGGAGCTCTGGGACAGGCTCGAGTCAGGGAACTGCAGTGGCTTTTCCGGTCTCCTGAGGAACCTTCTGGAATCAGGGGCTGTGCATGGGGGAGGGGAGATCAGGACGGGGAGTTTTGGGCAGGCAGATGCCATCTTGTGCATCAGGGTTCTCTGCCTGCAGGACACCTAAGGGTTCTTGGCAGTGGTTTGGTTAAGACTGCCAGCCCGTACCGTACCCTGCCTTAAATCCCAACTCAGCTAAGACCCAAAGAAAGCACAGGGGACGAGTGATGTTGGGTGTGGTGTGTTGCCTGTCGGAGGGCCCACACCTGTGTAGCTGTGGGCAGGGCAGGTGGTGCCTGGCGCCTCTGCATGGCCCCGGGGAAGGGTGTGTGAGCGCCCACGGCTCTCTCCGCACTCGGCACTGTGCTGGCTCAGTTCCGGCGCCAGGGCGTGGAGCGGGCGGCTCTGCTCCACCTGCGGACATCCAGCCAGCCGGCACCTCCGCGGCTTTGGTTTCTCGCACCCTCTCCCTTCTGCTTTCACACCCGGGGCTGGGGGTCCGATGGCAGAGGCGGGAGTCGCAGTGAGTTGCTCAGGCCCCAGGGGACCACGTGTCCTGGGTGACATCTCTTCCTGGAGTGTGTTGAGCCTCTGACCTGTGCAGTTGTGTCAACGCACACATGCACACACGTGGACACACACATGCTGCAAACTGCGCCCTGGCTTGGTGTGTGTCTCCTTTAGCAGCAGCTCTGAGTCCTGTTCTGCATTGAGAGGATTTTTTAATTTCGTTGAAAAGTCTGGGCGTTCTCCTGGGTGTTGGTGAGACCCACTTGCTGTTTGCATCTGCGAGGCCTTGGCGTCCGGGCAGCACCAGCAACCAGGGTGGGGGGGACAGGAGCCGAGGGTGGGGGCTGTGCCTGGTCTGCGTGGGCCAGGCCCTGCTCCCCGTGATTCTGTTGGAGAGTTTGGGGTGTTTCGAGCGTGTCTTGGCCTTGGGTTTTGAGCTGGAGTTTCCCGGGGTGGGGGGTGGGGGGGCTGGTGCTCAGTGCCGGCGGCTGCCCCAGCTCCCACTTCTCTGGGTTTGGTCTCTGCTTCGCCTTTTTTTCCTCCCAGAATCCGGGCGCGGCCCAGCTGTGGGCATTGCCATGGTCACTTCGGTGGAATCTGGACCTGCGGGAGGCGAAGCCCAGGGCACTGTCGTGGCAGATTTCCTGCGGGATGTGAGGGGAGCGGGCTTTGCCAAGGACGGAACCGGGCGTGTGGGGGTGGGGAGTCCCTTGCCGGGGCCCTCAGGCTTCCTTCAGCCACGCCTCGTCTGCCTGCTGCCGGCTCGGTCTGCCCGACCCTACTCCTACCTCCGCCGCCTGCTCTCACCCGGATGAGGCTGAGCCGTGGGCCCCGCTCGGGGTGGCACTGATGGGTGTTCCGTGTTGAGATACCTCTCTTTGAAGCGTGCGTTTCCGTGTCAGAGCCGCGGCCCCATCGCCGACCCATGGGGTGCTTGCCGTGACCTTGGCCGGCGTTGTTCTGTGTCAGGTAGACCTCGAGTTACTGTTGGTCTTGGCAGCGTTGCACGTGCGTGCTTTTCTTAAAACGAGCGTTCGCTTGGTGCAGTCAGCCTGCTCACACCCTGAAAGGCGACAGCACGGTTCGGAAGGGGACGCCTATCGGAGCGCGTACAAAGGCTGACGGACGGCAGACTTCCTGCCGGGCTGCTTCCCTCTGCAGCTGCCGCCATGAGCTCAGGGAGAAGGGAGCCGTGATGCGGTCTGGGATAAGGTCTGCTCTGGTCAGGCTGTGCGTGTGGACCGCTGGTCGGTGCTGTCAGTTTGAGTGTGGGTGACGTCAGTGTCTCTCGGACACCCGAGCTTGGGTGTTGATAGCGTTTGTGGGTCGAGTGGGTTTTGTTTGCACCCTGGCGTGGTGTGAACGTGAACTGGAGGGCGCTGTAGAGGTGCTGCTGGGGCTCAGCCCGTGAAAGTTTCCTCCTGCTGCTGTCCGGCATGGGGCCAGCAGGGCTGCCCAGCTGCATGAGGCACCTGGGTGCACAGGGACAGTGGGGCCTGTGCCTTCCGTAGCCTCAGACATGTCCTCAGGGCGTGGGGGACCCCACCTGTGTGTGCCCAGCACTTAGGAGGCAGGTTCAGCCCTCGCCAAGAACAGGGGTCCTGGGGCTGTGCTGCTCTGGCTGCACAGATATGTAGGGCGGAGTTGCCCTGGCTTGCACAGCTCACGGCGGCACGGCTGACCCAGGCTGCATGTGCCCAGGCTGGAGAGGAGTCCAGGGCTTGGTGTGGCTGCAGGCACCTGCAAGGCTGGCCTCGCTCCGGGCATCACCGTCCACCTGCGTGACCTGTGGGTGGCGCCCGAGCCTCCTGGCCCTGGGCAGCCGTGAGGATGGGCGCTGTGGTGCGGCTGAAAGTCTTCAGTGCTCTGGCTTCCCTGAGCGCTGGGCGTCGGTGGCTGTCGGCGCCTCGTCCTGGAGTTGGCAGTGGGAGGGTGGGCGGGGGGGGGTCCGCCAGGCCAGGGTATCTGGGGGCTCCCCTGACCCACAAGGGAGGGTTGCAGGTTTCGCAGGTTCCCGTGATTAGGGGAGGCACGCCGCACAGAAAAGGGTGCGTGGGGAGTCTAGGCTGAGAGCATCCCACCCAGATAAACGCCAGAGTCCACGTCCACTCGCTGGACACAGCTGTGCCCCGCATGCCGGGCGTGGGGCCTGGGACAGATGAGGTGGGAGTGGAGCTCCTCGGCTGTCCTGTTGTCCTGTGAGGTTTGTGTGAGAGAGCTGCCTCCAGGGGAGAGCACGCCAGGACGCAGGTCCAGCTCCCTGCTGCCCTGGCTGTGAGAGGCTTCGTCTCTGTGCACCTCCTGCTGCGTCCCCGGTGTCACTGTGACCTGACTGTGGTCTCACAGGCTGCAGAATGCCCTTGTCTCAGACTTTAGTTTTGCAAGTTTTTATTAGGTTGCTTTGAACATTTTTTAATTAAAGATTCTGAGCGTCAACTACGGAAAAACGTGGAGTTGGGATGTGACGGTTTGCAGTCCAGAAAGGGGAGAGCCGGTGGGGAGCGTTTGCCATGGCTTGGTGACAGGTGCTCGGGGGAGACACATGCTGGGAGCACCTGTCTTACCTGTCTGATGGGCAAACGCTAGACACGACTGTCACGTTCAGGGCTGGGGAAGCAGGCACCTGTGCCTTCCACGGGAGCCTGAGCAGTAGAGAACCTTCCAGGAGGGTGATTTCACAGTAAATAACTCTCCTGTGGCTCAGCAAATTCCTCTCGGAGAATGTTAATTGCCACATTGTTTACAGAGGTGAGAAATTACAAGGGAGTTTCATGGCTGGTTAATTAAATGATGTAAACACGGGCGATGGTTTTTTTGTCACTACAGGTTAAGTTTGTAAAGTCACCCGCTAGTGTGTAATACTGTAGAGGTCACAGTAAATTGCTTTGTAGTGGAAACAGTCGCACAGAATAGTATCTAACACAGATGCAGTGTCGGTTCCCACAGATGGACACATTTTCCTAATTGTATTCATTGCTGTGGAAAGTAAGTATCCCTTCTTGATACTTTCAGAGTTTCTTGTTTTTGTAATAGGCCAGATGACTTCTTTGATCAGGGAAATTGGTTAATGATGGGAAGCTGGACAGGTTGAAGCTAAGTGATGCCAGGGTGCTTCAATGGGGTTCCTTCAGATTTGGGGGTGCCTTTGTGGGCTGTGCCAACTGAACCCCCATCACCTGAAATGCCCCAGAGCCGGGCCGTCTTCACCCCTGTGCTCAGCTAGATTTGTGGTCTTCAGGGGAGCGGTTGCATGTGCAGGTGGCTGCACGTGTTAGTCACTTTAGGAGCAGCGGCACCACAGTAACTCCAGCTCTGAAGATTCTTCCCCTGTGGTGAGCAGATGCGGGCGTTTGATAAAAAGGCCCTCAGTACGAGTGTGTTCCACTTTACAGGTTGTTAAAACTGCGGACCGAGGGGAGCCGTGTGCAGGCGCAGAAGGAGTGGGCTGGGCTGGCGTCCTGGCTGTCAGGGGCCCTGGGCAGATCGTCAGCCCCTGCACCTGCCGCTTTTCCGTCTGTCCTTAGGGCACTGCTGAGGCGGCCAGCGCCAGGGGCTCCCCACCCCGCGGCTCAGGGAGCAGAGGGAGAGAACACCTTCAGGGCCTCAGACTTCCTTCCTGAGGACCAAACACGAAACCATGAGTCAGGAAGTGATGTGTCACTTCACAGCCAAGGATACTTCCTGGGTGTGGGCTTTGCCTCCTGCACTCAGCAGCTTACACACCTGTCACCCAGATTCCCTGTGGGTGAGAGTCTGGGTGTGGCTTTGCTCACTGGTGCTCTGCTTGCGTCTCTCATGGCTGCATTATTTCTTGTCATTGGGGCCGCATGGACAGAACTAGGGGACAGGAGGGGCCAGCTCTGTGGCACAGCAGGTTAAACTGCCACCTGTGATGTCACCATCCCATATGGGCACCAGTTCAAGTCCCAGCTGCTCCACTTCCAATCCAGCTCCCTGATAACACACCCAGGAAGCCAGTGGAGGATGGTCCAAGTGCTTGGGCCCCTGTGCTCATCTGGGACACCTGGGTGGAGTTCTGGGCTCCGGGCTTCAGGCTGGCCTAGCGCTGGGTGTCACAGCCATTTGGGGAGTGAACCAGTGGATGGAAGATTCTCTCCCCCACATCCCTTTCCCTCTCCCTCTCCTTGTAGCTCTGCCTTTCAAATCAATAAATGAAACTTTGAAAAAAAAAAAAACTGGGGGACAGGAGATGAACAGCCACTCAAAGGGGAACCCAGATGTCTTCCCTCGTATGGGCACCCTGGACTTGGATCAGGGAAGCCGGGTGGGGCAGGTCCTGGAGTGGGTGTGAGGGAGGTGTGGGGACCGCGTGGCAGGAGGGAGGAGTGTGGCCTGGTGCTGTCAGCTCCACGGGGTGACTGGCACTCACGGCCACGGGTTCCTTGTTTTATAGAGAGCTGGGAGGGAGGCGTCGGACACCTCCCCACACAGAGGAGTGACATCTGCGTAGGGGAGGGACTTGCTGGGCCCTGATCTGGAGGTGCGACGCCGTCCCCACAGATGTGTCCCACCAGCTATCCATCTCTGCGAGTGCAACTGGGAAGCGTCTGCTTCCCTGTGTGTGGTCACCGCACCTTCACACATCCCTGGCCACCTGCTCAGAGCCAGCAGGATGGGAGAGCCAGAGCGACAGGTGCAGGGTACTGGAAGGCAGAGTCCTGTGCACATGGCACAATCAGCGGGTGCCTGGGTCCCTGTGCCTGGCAGTGGTGGTCAGAGGCAAACCCAGCTCCTGGTGCCCGTGAGAGGCTGTGATCCCCAGTGGCTGATCTGTGGGGGCCTCTGTGACTACACAGGGTGCACAGGTCACGCGTGTTGCAGGCAAATGCACGACTGGAGAAAGTGATTTGAGAGCAACGCTGGCTGTGCCTGGATGGCGCCAATGGGAAAGCGAGATAACGCCACAGCACTGTGTGTGCCAGCTCCGCCCGGCCCTGGTCCTGGAAGAGCAGTGACCTACAACCCGCAGCCCAGGCTGCTCCCCGGCTCCGTACTCTTTATTCTGTAAGGAGAGGGTTGTGGAAATTCATGTCAGAGGTGCTTTATAGACGTTTTATGGGGCTGGCATTGTGGTTAATTCACCACCTGGGGTGCTGGTATCCCATTTGGGTGCTGGTTCGAGTCCCGGCTGCTCCACTTCCGATCCAGCTCCCTGCTAATGCACCTGGGAAAACAGTGGAAGATGGCCCAAGTGCTTGGGTCCCTGCACCCACATAGAAACCTGGTTGAAATGCCGGGCTCCTGGCTTTGGTCTGGCCCAGCCCCAGTCATTGTGCCCATCTGGGGGATGAACAGCAGATGGAATCTCTCTCTCTCTCTCTCTCTCTCTCTCTCTCCTCTCAAAATCTGAAGAAAAAGTTTTCCAAAATGTGGGGGCCCTTTCTTCTATCGCTTTTGCAATCTTTATAATAAATGCTCCTTTCAGTGAACTTGAACTTTGCCCTTTCTCACTCAGATTCGTTGTTGGCATTCAGTTTTCATTTGTTCTCCAGACTGGAAGGGGCATTTTGCAGTGTTTTGCACCGGCATTCTGAAGGGCGTGTGACACCTCTGCTCCCTGTGGGTCCCGTCCCCTCCCCCGGGCTCAGAGTTGGGGTCAGCATCTGTGGGTGGGGCGTGGGGTGCTGTGGGCGTTGCAGAAGCCAAGGTGGGGCTGCTGACCACGTGCGTGTGCTGAAATGCGAGTCACCTTTGTGTTTGGACACTTGCAGTTGAGGAGCAAGGGGTCAGCCGACCACAGCCTCAGCCCTGAGCCAGGGGCCCGGTCACTGATGCACAGGTGTGCTGGCCGCCACTCAGCGGCGCCCAGGGGCTGAGAGCCTGGGTGATTCCAGCCCCACAGTCAGTGTGTGCTGCATGTCCAGCTGAGTGGCCACTCTCGGGCCGGCGCTGGGGTCATGGGCCCCTCACTGCTGGGAACTCCTGAACAAGGAGACACCGCACCTGCCGCTCTGTGCCAGCCAGTGAGACCAAGACACCAGTGCCATCCTCACCACGAGCGCTCTGGGCGTGAGTGACACTGACGGACTCAGAGCCTGGCTATGTGTCCGTGATCTCAGGGCCCTTTTTGCCAGAGAGGGGCTGGATCAGCAAACACCCACGCGTCTCGGTGGGCCCTGGGGCACGCGCTTGCCTCACGCTGAACTTCTGGGCATCCTGTGGCTCTGCTTCATGGAAGTGAAGTGAAGTGAGTCGTGGAAATGTGGCCGGCGGCATTCGTGCCCCTAACTCGTGAGGACCCTTCCCCCTCACTCCCGCCCCTCTTCCTCCTTCTCCATCTCTCACTGCTGACCTGGACGTGTGGGGTGCAACAGCACTGGGGGAGCCCCGAGCTGTGCTTGGTCGGGGGCGTGAGTGCAGACAACATGTGAATCCCACGCGGCGGGGTCTGTGGCCCCCAGCCTGCCTCGTTGGGTTTCCCAGGGTCGACTTGGTTCTGTTGCCGTGGTTTCGTGTCATTCTTGCTCCCACCTTGTCACGGGAGCCTTCCCACAATGCCATGGTTTTCAGTTCTTTCTCACCTTGGAGCGTCAGGGAGGCCGCCCCAATCAGCCTTGGCTCAGGGGCCGTGGGGTGTCCGACGTGGCCTGTGGCATTCTCCTCAGTGGGTGCAGAAGACCAGGGGGCGGCGGTGGCCCCCATCTGACCAGGTGGAGATGCCACCATCGTGTGTGTCTGTGGCCTGCTGGGGAGGAGGCGAGTGGAGGAGCCAAGAGGAAGCCTCGGTCCCAGTGGGCCGGACGCCCACAGCCCCCACCCACTGCCCACTGCCCACTGCCTGCTGCCCACCATCCACTGCCCATTGCCCACAGCCCCCTACCCACTTCCCACTGCCCCCATCCACAGCCCACAGCCCCCACCCACTGCCCACTGCCCCCCGCCCACTGTACACTGCCTGCTGTCTGCCCCCACAGCCCTCTGCCCACTGCCTGCTGCCCACTGTGCACCACCCACAGCCCCCTACCCACTGCCCACTGTCCCCTACCTACTTCCCACTGCCCCCCATCCACAGCCCACAGTCCCCACCCACTGCCCACTGCCCCCCGCCCACTTCCCACTACCTTCCGCCCACTGCCCACCTCCTGCCACCCACTGCCCACTGCTGCTATCTCATCTGTATCTTGGGAGTTCAACACACAGAGATCTGGCCATTCAATGTGGTACAAGTGTTCAAAAAGTCAGGGAAATGAAATTTCATTAGTGTGGGTGGAAAAAAACTTAGCCAGGCACACAGGGGATCTTCAGAAAGTTCATGGAAAACGCACATGAAGAAGCTGTGTCTGAGTGTCAGTTTCCCCCAAAATAAATGTGAGTTTGTATTCCATTTTTGATGAACTCCCTGAAGTACTCCCACATTGCTACCTAAGTCGTGTTGTTAAGACTTATTTATTGAAAAGGCTGGTTCACTCCCTGGATGGCTGTGGCAGGCTGGGCCAGACTAAAGCCAGAATCCCAGCGCTCCATCTGGGTCTCCCATGTGGGTGCAGGGGCCCGAGTGCATGGGCCATCTTCTGCTGCCTTCCCAGGTGCACTAGCAGGGAGCTGGATTGGAAGTGGAGCAACCGGATGTACACCGGTGCCCAGCCACTGGAACAAGGCTCCACGCTCATCAAGATGTTGGAGACCGGTGGAGTCAAGCCTGAGGAGTTACGGGGGCCCCTGTGTCAACATAAAACTGCCGGGAAAAGCCCATTGTTGTAGGGGGCAGTCTGTGGCAGCGGAGCCCCAGCCTCTCCCTGCGATGTCTGGACTGACCTTCCCCAGGCCAGCGGCTGCTCCTGCTGGCCCCCAGCTCTGTGGACGAACTCCCAGCGTCTGTCTCCACCCCCGGCTCATCAGCAGCAGTGTGATGGCGTCACACGTGCTCTGCCCACACCCTCCACTCCACTGCATCTCCTGGGCAGGTCCTGGCTCCATCAGAGCCGTGGCCAAAATCCTTATCTACTCATCCCTTGGTCCCCGCGCCTGCCTCGTGTGGCCCACACTCTGTCGGCTCGCTGCCTTCGGAGGTAGCTGTCATAGTTCATCGTTTGTAACTTTCACATTTGCTTATGTGATGTATTTGAATGGCAGAGACAAAGGCAGGGACAGGGTAGGGTAGGGAGGGGAGAGAGAGACCAAGACCGACACAGAGAGAGCTCTCATCCCCTACTCATTCCCCAGATGCCCACAAAGCCAGGGCCCGGCTAGGCTGAAGCCAGGAGCCAGGGACTCAGTACAGATCTCCCACGTGGGTGGTGGAGACCCCCTGGGTGAGAGGCCACAGCTACCTCCTGGGAAGCTGGAGTTGGGAGCAGAGCCAGGGCTGGAAGCCAGCACTGCAGTGTGGCATGTGGGACTCCTAGCTGATGCTGACAGCCAGGCCAGGCCTGCGTGTGGCTGGCGCTGTGCGTTCACTCTGATGGTCACTGTGCCACTCCCTCCTGGCCCACCTGCCAGGCAAAGTGTGGATGGTTAGGACCAGCTTCCCTCCTGCAGGTGTCTGGGTCACCTGTCGTCCCTGAACCAAGGGGATTTCCCAAAGTTCCCGGGACGTGGAATTGAAACGCCGGTGTATTTAGGTGTGAGACTTTCCCGACTCCATGTTAGTCTTCCCGAAGCACGCTCTGCCCCCAGCCTCTGTGGGGCCCCCTTGTACGATGCCCTGCGTTGAGCAAGGAGCTGTGACCCCATTCTCATCCAGAGCACTGCTGTTAGGAGAAACGCAGGAGAAGCCACATCCACACGAGCTTGGGTGTGAGCCACAGCTGGGCGCCACCACGCTGGGTGCCGTCACTCACGGGGCTTGACTGGCTCACTGGCACATTCTTCTGGGGGGGGGGGGCGGGTGTCCCGGCCCTGGCTGCTGCGCTGTGTCTGGAATTAGAGTCTGGATTGGGAGGCCAGCAGCGTGGTGCAGTGGGTTAGGCTGCAGCTTGTGACACGGGTGTTGCATTTCAGAGCGCTGTGTTTCTTCTACAAGTTTTTTTTTCTTTTATAATGTTTTGCGGCTTGATTCTGGTGAAAGAATTTTAGCCGCCGGAGGTGTGGTGTAGGAGGAAAAGCTGCCGCCTGCGGGGCCGGCATCCCATATGGACGCTGTTTAGTCCCGGCTGCTCCACTTCCAGTCCAGCTCCCTGCCCATGCACCTGGCACAGCAGCAGAGGATGGCCCAGGTGCTTGGGCCCCTGCACCCACATGGGAGACCTGGAAGAAGCTCCTGGCTCCTGGCTTCGGTCTGGTCCACCTTGGCCCTTACGGCCATTTGGGGAGTGAACCAGTGGATGGAAGACCTCTCTGTCTCTGTCTCTCTCTCTCTCTCTGTCTCTCTCCCTCCCTCCCTCCCTGCCCTTCTCTCTCTTTAACTCTTCCTTTCAAATAAAAAAAATAAATAAAATCTTTTCTAAAAAAGCCTGGGCAGTATAATCCCGTTTTCTTTACAATGCTTGTGGCTACGTCAGCTCCTCTACCCTCCATGTACAGTTCACGCTGGGCTTGTCCGCACCCGGAGGCCCGTTCTGCTGGGAGTCGTGCTGGGCCTCTGTGGAAGCCGTGGTCAGCGTGAGCGACTCAACCTCAGCCCTGGTGTCTGCGGGGCTCTGGGCACAGCAGGGCCTGAGGCCCCACCCCCTGCACAGTGCCCGTGTCCATCGATCCTCACCCTGGGCCTTTCTTAGCTTTGTGCCTGACATACAGTGCTCAAAAGCAAGATTTGGGAAAACTTGTAAAAGTTTAATACGGTGACAAGAGAGAAGGCAGGTTTGCGTTTCCCTCGCTGGGAGGGCTTCCAGCAAAGCTGCCGAACGTGCAGACCTCATGGTGTTGGCGGCGGTGCCTGGGGCGGCGTGGCCCCCCGGACGGGCAGTGGCGGTTCCCACCGCGTGGGCCGAGGGCCAGGCCCGCCGCTGTTTCCCATCTCTCCAGTTACAGTTTTTGTCTTTGGTGAAAAGCAGGCAAAATCCGATTTGTAATGGATAGAATTAGCTCTCCACTTGAACAATAGAGAACCTGAGTCATAAATTCTGTCTTCATAAAACCTCTCCAAACTTTTGGAAAATGACTCATTTTTAGGCAGCATCCGCCGTAGCTGCTTGCCAGAAAGTGATCTAACTTGGATAAGCGCGCTGCGTTTCGCATACTGCAGAGTTCCCGCAGGGCAAGCCCCAGACCCTCAGCCTGTAGCATGCGCCGGGCTCTCATGATGGACACATGTCATTGGGGCGTCTGGAACCTTCTCGTCCAGGTGCCCTCAGACAGCTGGAAGGCGTG
This sequence comes from Sylvilagus bachmani, assembly GCA_015711505.1. Classification (NCBI taxonomy): domain Eukaryota; kingdom Metazoa; phylum Chordata; class Mammalia; order Lagomorpha; family Leporidae; genus Sylvilagus; species Sylvilagus bachmani. The sequence goes on along the minus strand of JADBBT010001883.1, from coordinate 1,018 downwards.
TGCCACTGCTGGACACCTGACTGTGGACGGAGAAGTATCCAGAAAGCTCCAGCATTGGAGTTTGTTGGTTTGGGGGCCACTTAGAGACCCGTTCCTCTCACATTTCCCTAGTGCTAGAAAGAACTGACAGTTTAAGAAATTTCAGCCAACCACATTTCCCCAAGACCTCGCATGCTGGCCACGAAGTTGTTCTCAGCAGGGCTGGGGCCAGGAGGTCCTGCCCCAGGCTCCCTGGCTTCATGGAGGAGGAGATGGGACAGCTGGGCACTTGGCTACGTGGAAAACCAGCCAGGAAGGGGTGCACGTGGCACAGCCAGGGAAGACGGACGCTCTCGGAGGAGGCTGGGTCCCTGTGCTCCAGCACCTGCACACTGGCCCTGCAATGTCTCGGCTTCACAAGAAACTGCACTTTTTGAAACAGGTGGTCCTGAAAGCTCCTCTGGGGCCTTCAGATTTGTCGTTTTAAATTTTATTTCCGGCTAAGTAGATGTGTTCCTGTTGCAAGTCAGTGCCATTTTGTAGAGTAACCTGGTGTCACAAGAAGGAGGAGGGGTGTGGCCAGCAAACTCTCCAGCTTCTTCCACGAGAGTTCTCCCAGTGTGAGCCCTCCCCTCCCAGTGTGAGCTCTCCCCTCCCAGTGTGAGCTCTCCTCTCCCAGTGTGAGCTCTCCTCTCCCAGTGTGAGCTCTCCTCTCCCAGTGTGAGCCCTCCCCTCCCAGTGTGAGCTCTCCTCTCCCAGTGTGAGCTCTACTCTCTCAGTGTGAGCTCTCCCCTCCCAGTGTGAGCTCTCCCCTCCCAGTGTGAACACTTCTCTCCCAGTGTGAGCTCTCCCCTCCCAGTGTGAGCTCTCCTCTCCCAGTGTGAGCTCTCCTCTCCCAGTGTGAGCTCTCCCCTCCCAGTGTGAGCTCTCCTCTCCCAGTGTGAGCCCTCCTCTCCCAGTGTGAGCTCTCCCCTCCCAGTGTGAGCTCTCCTCTCCCAGTGTGAGCTCTCCCCTCCCAGTGTGAGCTCTCCCCTCCTAG